>JAGKTI010000258.1:0-10539 GCA_018397915.1 Birgus latro
ACAATGGATGGGAGTACTGATGACATTAGCAGCTCTGACTATTGTTGGACATTAGCAGTACTGATAGATGATACAAGTCACCACCTGAAAGCCCGGGGGAATTAAAAATAACACAGAGTCACTCAAGTGATGCCCCGCGGTATGATCCATTGCACCCGACCGTCACAAAAGTGACAACCCACGGTTAAGGGGTTAACCTTGTCGCGAACGATACTAAGGACCTCCGTCTGATAACAGATAACCTCCTTGACGAAATGTCTGTGGAACCAGTCTCTGAAGATCTTGGCAGTAAACGAGGCCCTCACAGTATGGTACCACACAACAGGCAGGCTATCCATCAACCCACGTGGTTGTTCTGCACGCCCAACAATAACAGGTTTGAGGTTGTGCATCCCATTAGCATTAGCACAGCACAAAACAGAGACACGTTGTTTGGATAACTTGCGACCAGGCACAGTCTTCTCCTCTGCCAGGGTGTTGGTGGGCAATGAGCAGTAGAACAGACCAGTTCTGTCAGCATTATAGACTTGATCAAGGGCAAGGCCCTCATCCTTGATCAGGCAATGCACTTTCTGGTGAAACAGGTCTACATCCTCAGCTGCCATGTCCAAGGCCTTGCCATGTGCCTTATGGCCTGTAAGTCCATGGCGAAGCTTGAAGCGAAAGGGTCTTCCTTTGGAAGCCTTGAAGTCATGCACATCGTGCAAGTGTGCAAACTTCTCGGCTGCAGCCTTCACCTCAGTCCTACGCACAAGCACACCGCCAGGACGTTGCTGGCAAAACCACAACAACGTCAACTGTTCGATAATAGCATGCCGGGCCTGGACCATGACCCTCCTGTCGCCCCTACATGTGCTTTCGCCGAAGTCCTGTCTGTACTGTGTAAGCTTGTCCTGTGATTTCTTGATATCAAAAAATGTTGAACGGGCTAGATCATATTCCCGCAGCATGCGTCCTGTGGTCCAGCCTGCGTCAACCTTGATCAGTATCTCACACTTCTTCTCCTGAGTCAAAACCTTCCTCCTCCGTTTCTCAGGTGGTGGAAAGGCCATCACCACACACATGAGAATGCAGCAGAGGAGGGCCACAACCTGCATAAGGAAGGGGACCACCACAAGAGCAACTGCATTCACAGCCATGATTGCAGGCATGACCACTCAGACGGTGACAAAGGCGGGAACTAAGGTGCGGGTTTGGAGGCCAGCAAGCAGTACAGCGCTGCCATGTTGCACCCCACGCTTGCCTCTGAGCACAGAGGAAGCGAAATGCGGCAAACTGACATCTGCATATAAGGTCAACTTCTGTTTGACCATGCAGGGGTTATCACGTGACGACAACAGTGGACGACCAGTACATCACCCCTCAGGCAGAGTGTGACTAATGCAGCCTGCCAGGCGACTCTGATCTCTTGGTAGGGACGTGGACAGGTGCGGGTGGTGGGGGTTTCGCACTAATCCCGGAGGCCAAGGGGAATCCCGCCATTCGGTGTAGAGGCAGACAGGCACTTTACTGTACATTTACTTGTGGCTTGTGGTCTGTGTTACATGCGCAGTGGCTGTTGGGAAGCACAACTCCCAGTGACTGAGCGACTTTGGATGTAAGGTAGAGAGGTGGACGGACACTGTCACCGAACATGTACTCGTGGCTTTCAGGCTTTGTTAGATGCACAGTGACAGCTGGGAAGGACTAATCTCAGTGGCCGCACGACTTTGGAGATTTGGTGGGGATGTATAAGGATGTTTTGACACTGCTTGTGGGATACAGTCGGTATTATTCGTGTGTTGGAGGTTCACAGGGAGTGATCAGACCAGCGTGCGACTTTGACCATTCTTTACAGGGGCAGACAGACATTTTAGTTCAGGTTGTTATGGCCTATTTCCCGCTCACGGCTAGAGCCCAGCTGCCACGATGCTGAATGTCTGAACATAATAGCTGACTGGCCGAAGTTCACGGGGACTAAATTCGGATGATGGTTTAATAGAGCCAAGATCTTGTATCCATTTAATGAACACGTCCAGATACTGCACGTCCGGATAAATATGGGATTATTGTACTTTGTTAATGTAGCCTCCATATACAGTATGTTCAAAATTTGATGCTCCCAGACATCCACAGAACTCCGAACCAGCTTGCAAAGCTCTTACTATTCGGAAGCAGCACAGTATAAGCTCCATTAATTAATACCGAGACACAACACCCTTCACCATTTATTTCCATCCCCACCCCTTTCTCCATGAGTCGAGTTTGTCTCTCATAACTTCAACCATAATACTGCATACTGAACAGCAGTTTATTACTATCCCCATCCTTCTTCCCATAAATTGAGCTTAAATCTTTCTCATAAACCCAACCACATATACTGTATACTGAATAGCAGTGGTGACATCACACACTGTTGTCTCCAAAAAAAATTACATTAAACCACTAAGTCAAACTTATACTACCATCATAAAAAAATTTTACTGTATGCATTTGCTTTCCAACCACACTGTACAGATATAAAATCTTCCATAATTCTTGTCTTCACCTTGTGCATACAAAGATATCCAGAGAAGACCAAAATTATTGGGTTATTTAAACCTATCTTTAAAATATTTCGTTAGAAAATTATATGCCGCAAAAAGTTTAAAATCTGAATTAACACATGCAAGTATATATTCATGATTTTCTATACGGTATGTAGCTATACAGTATATATAAACAGATCAGTGGCTGGTAATTTAAAAATTCTGAGGCCCATATAGAACATGGGTCCCTAAGCAGCTGCCTAGTTCGCCTATATGGTTGAGCAACCACTGGCTACACTATTTGGTTGTCACTTTTTGTCTTCTCTTTCCTTGTTTCTGGATCTGACAGAACACCATCATCAGATGGGAGATATGATCAAGATGATGATGATGATGAATAAAAGGTTTACTCACAAAGCATATTGAGGTCCAGTTGGTGTAGGCGAGGAATAATTGTCTTGAATTCAGCGTCGGAAATGAGAGAGATTCGAAGGTGGGTCAGTGTTGAAGGCAGGTTGGCTACACTGTGTACTCGCCCTGTCAGCCAGCGTAGTCTGCATCTGGAAAAGTCAAAGTCATTAATCCAGTTGGCCTGACGACACATTTTTAAAAATTATTATTCTTGCTACCTTCATACGATTTTCTCATCTTCAGGAAAAACATCAGGCTGCAGATCTGGATCCAGCACTTTCAAGGGGGGTGTGGCATGATTCCCAACAGAATTACTACTTGATGCATGTAAGCAACCAAAATATCAATATTCACTTTTATTTTACCTGTTTTAATCATATAAATACAATAATACTTGACAAATGGAAGTGCAATAAGATATTTATTGCATATAGTTCGGTAAATAACTGAAATGCCCAGCCCAAGGAGAGACCACAGGGGGACGAACAGTAATGAAATACCCACCCAACAGAGGGACCAAGGGGAGTTGCACACAGAGCCCGGGCCAGACGGGCTTACGTCCCTCACCACCATGCGCCTCTCTTCCACCCAGCCGGCCCAGCGGGAGGTACACAGTCCCGCTGCCCTACTCTCGAGCCAGCCTAGCGCTCGCCAGGATCGAGGTGGAACTGGTTACCATACAGTCCCAGGTAGAACCCAGGCAATGGCCACTGTATGTGCCAGGGAGAGAACAACCACTGGAAGTCTCTCACCTACCCATACCCCCTGCAGAACCCGAGTGACGGCCACTGTATGCACAGGAGAGGGAATGGCCACTGTATGTCCCTCAGCTGCACTCCCCACTGGGAGCAGGACCTCGGCGATGGCCACTGTATGTGCCAAAGAGGGAACGGCCACTGTACGTCCCTTGCCTGCTGTCCCAGGGCAAGACACGGCCACAGTGACGGTCACTGTACGCACCAGGGAACACTTTGTCACGCCCACCGGCACAAGCAGAACCCAAGTGACGGCCACTGTATGCACCAGGGAGGGAACGGCTATGGCACGTCCCTTGTCTGCACCCTCCCCAGGGCAAGACAGAGGCACGATGACGGCCACTGTACGCACCGGGGAACACTCGGTCACACCCGTTGGCACAGGCAGAACCCAGGCAACAGCCACTGTACGCGCCGGGGGAGGGAACTACTACGTCCCTCGTCTGCAGCCTCTCTCTCTCTCTCTCTCTCTCCCTACAGACAGAGACCCAGTGGAGGCGCAGCTAGAGGAGATCTGGAGCGGCCCCATCGTGAGCCTGGGGATCCACTCGCTCCAGCCAATGCCCCCACGTCGCCCCTCGCTGGCAGACTCCAGGAGGAGGAGGAGGAGGAGGAGGAGGAGGAGACGCCGCAGGCAGCACCTGACGGCCTCTTGACCCAGGAGAAGCCGCAGCCCCCAGCCACCCAGGGGCGGCCCCAGGACCCAAGGCCGAGACCTCTCCAGCCCCACCGCCAAGCAGTCCTCCCCCAGGATAGGCGCAGGGAAGCACGCCCGCTCTCTCTGTTCGGCCCCAGTCCCGAGGGCTGGACCGCTCCTTGAGGGCCCACCAAGAATGGGCCTCCCACCACACCGCACAACAGCCCACCTTTGATGACCTGGCCCCTGACAGCGGTCCTCTGCCTCCTGTGGGAGAGCACAGCTGACAGACCCCCTCCCACACCTGGATGACACCTGCATTTGCCCAGTCACTAGCAGCCCAACCCGGATCCACTGTATTTTAGAAAGTGTGTTGATCTGTACCTTGTATTGTTATATGGCAATGTAACTCTTTGTGGTAATATACGTGTAAGGTTGGTCAGCCCGAGTTTTTATGCCCTGTTGCTCTAGTTGCATGCTCTAGAACCAGTCTTGAAGGGAACCCCAGACCCAGTGCTCGTGTACGAAGAACAAGGAGTTGAGCTCCAAACATGCAGCATAACAATAACATTGCTTTCATTATAAGTTATCATTACTCTGCCGATAATAGGGGGGCCGTACCCCCTAAATCTGTGCCTGGGTTGTAATGGACACAGTTTCTAGACACCTTGTTACAGTTCATGTCTCCAAGCATAGCAAAATCATGTGGAAGTAGCAAGAATATAACAAAAATGAAGACTTTCCAAAGTTAATAAAAGTATCTGATGTGTAGCTAGAAACATAGGCAACACTACGCTGTTGCAAACCTCCAACTGACCAAGCACATACCTCCACCTCCTTGCACACCTAACCAAGTGCATAATGCCCCCCCCCATTCTTTTCTTTCAAAGGTGGGAGTAAGGAGAATGCCTTAATGACACATAACCTGGGCCTTTCAGATTCCTTGCACAGATCACACTGATATCTCTGGAAAAATTATTTTTTGTACTTTTTCTTTATTAAAAAAAAAAAACTACTTAAGACAGCATTCTACTGAACAAAAGGCACCAGTTCACTATAACACACACAATTATGTGAAATTTCAGGCTCTATAGCAGAGGTACTCAATTACTATGTGTGAAGGTCCAGACACACAGTTTCCTACGTGACAAGGGTCCAGATGAAATTCTTAATTCAAAACATGGTAATAAGAAGCAAATATTTCAAGCTACATGGATTTTTTTTTTGCCTCAAAATGTTGATGAAAACAAACTACAACAATCACCTCTCTCTCTCTCTCTCTCTCTCTCTAAAAAAAAAGAAAAAAAAAAACTCAATAAATGTACATTTATGCTAGAAGTAACCATCCATTCTACTAACTGAATAAGGTCTCTGCGAGAAAAAGAAATGGAAAAAAATCTAACAGTAAAACACTGCAGGTCTTGGTAAGCATATTTTGAGGGTCAAAATTAAACTGTTCTAGAAGGAGGGAGGGTGACTGAAAAAGATATTCCAAATTTTCTGTAACACACACAAAATATTAGACAATGTGTGGTATGTAAGTACAGTACAGTTTGGATTTTAAAAATATATATATTGCTCTTTCTTGAGGGGACTGTTTTCAGTTTTCACTTGGACTGTAAATGTAAATATTACTAATACAGACCTGTCACTGAGCAACTGAATTATCATTACTTTATTAGTGTAAAAAGTGACATTTACTTCTTCTTGATAATTCCCTAAATGTTGGTACAAATGATGTGACACCTAGTTTAAAGTAATGATGAAGGTGTTCATTGGCGATTCTGGAGTGGGAAAAACAAAGTAAAATTAAAAACTACTATTAATTACTGATCCACGTTAACCCTTTCGCACACGGTAAGTTTTAATAAGTTTCTCGGCTCATGATTTTATTCCCCCCCGCGCTTCAGTGGCAGCCCGCGTGACGCAAATTTCACGTATTCTCGCCTCATTTTCGCCACCCAAACCTCAAAATATTGCCATGAAACCTACATCGTCTTATTCGCCGGTGTTTGTTTTAGCTGACAAGCAAAAAAAAAAAAAAACTAATAAAAGTACATTAGGCCACCGTGAATAAACATTTCGGAACATGCATCTCACTTCCCAACATCGTCGTTTGAATGTTTTTCATCATACAGAAAAATGTTACTAGAAGTTTTGATAGAGAATTTCATTAGCTTTCAAATAAGGTTTGTCCGGTTGTGATGTGATTTGTAGGTTTCGAGAAAATAGCCAAAAACTAAAAGCCATTTTTTAAAAAAATTGTTTTTTTTCAGGGACCTCTAGCTCAGAAGTTTTCTTGCCCACCTCATGTTTTTATTACATAATCTTATGTAGAATTTCATGAGCTTTCTCCTGATAACCGTTATATTTTGATACGCCTCATAGTTCCCGAGTAAATTGCACAAAACTACAGGGTACTCGCGGCCGCGGTGCACTTTCCTCTTGGACGGACAAAAACCGTTATAATTCCGCCTATGTAACAAGGACTTTTCATTATATAAATTACATAGGTATGTTTTATTCATACGTAGAATTCACTGATCTTTATCATGGTCCTTACAGGAAATCGATTAGCCCAATAGTTATCGAGCTAACGGAGGTCAAAGGAAGAATACTTCTCCGAGCGGTGACAGCAAGAAATAAACACTCGCTTCGTAATTATTCCGCATCTGACTTTGGTACGTGACGATCTCTCGAGAGTACAATGCAACTCAATCTATGGCACACACCAAGCTCGTTCCTGAACACAGGCAGCATGTTTCACGTATTTTCACACCAGTTCATATGCATTTATAACAAAAGTAACAAATTCCATTCCTAAAAACCACCTCTAATACTCCCTTCCCAACTATGGCATAACAGATAACACTTGCCCCTTTCAAGTCAATGACTATTACCGTATGTAAAGGCTCTTACGTGTATTTTTCCAATAAGCAAGCCACTATACATATTTCACACAAATATACAGTCAAGGCTTCACTTTTTCATATGTATTTTTACCACAGCGCTCGTCTGTCAGGAGGTGTGAGGGAGGAGGGAGTGGTGTAACCCCGCCACAGTGAACACTTTATCGCTGGTAGGCCTAACGGCTGATAACGAACAACAGTGCTTTTCTAGTTATAAATCTATGTCCCACCAACATAATCATGTCAAAATATGCTCACAAATAATCTATTATAACACTGAGTCTAACAGGGGCTTTGCCTCGGGCGGGAGGAGGGAGAATTAGTAAGATTTAAAGGGACACACACTCTCGTGACCTCACGGCTTGCCTGCTTGTCAGATACTGCTCTGCCTAGCTCCGGACACCCCCCCTATACCCCTGACAGTGTGGCCAATGACTTGCCTCGGAAGAGATGCGCGGCCGCTAGAACGCACCCAAATTTCACGCAAATCGGCCAAAAACTTTATTTTTGGTTAATTTTTTTTCGCTTTAAAACGCGATTTGCGTCCGTATGCACGAGCACAACCCATCATATGTAATGCGAATCGCGCTACTGTGCGCGAAAGGGTTAAAGACATTTTATTTATTTATTTATGTTTTTCCCCTTTTTTGGTGACAGGAAGATGCTGGGGTCCACACAAAAGCTCACCGCGGTCCAGATTTGGACTGCGGTCTGCCAACTGAGTACCACTGCTCTATAGGGAATACTTTCTCAGTTCTGGCCCAGAAACAAAATCTCTACGCCCAGCCAGCCGCCCAGCTCTACAGATGGACACCTCTTGATCCCATTGACAGCAACACCCTCCTCTGAGTTTGTCAGGTGGAGGGTAAAGGGGTGAGAAAAACATTCCCAGGCTGAAGACTTGGCCCCTTCACTCCTGAAGTGAAGGTGTTAGCGAACTCCTTCAGTTCTGAAAGTTTCTCCCAACATGACAAAGTTAAAAGCCCATGGAGATTGCAAGATTCAAGATGTAAAAGACATCATCTGATTCAAGGGCTTAACAACCATTTGATAAGGTGGCCATCCATTCCTGTGCTGTGACATCAACTAATTGTACCAAATATTGCACAAGTTTGTTGGCTGGGACTCGTGTCTCAATGTTATATCAGGCACCACGAAAAACACTTCACTTAGCTCTCTTATTGACATGTGATGAATAGGTAGGGGAGAAGATGAGAGAGAGAGAAGAGAGAGGTGTATGTGAGCAGGAGAAGGGAGGTGAAGAGACTGGTGAAGGAGAACAAGAAGAGAGTGGATGAAGAGTTTGGGAGGAATCTGAGTGTGAAATGGAGGGAGAGTAAGAAATTGTTTTGGAAGGAGGTAAAGAAAGTAAGACAGTGTGAAAAGGGAAATAGTAGAGGAGTGAAAGATGGGAATAATAGATTGTTTTTGGAGAAGAGAGAGAAAATGGGATGGAAGGAGCACTTTGAGGATTTGTTGAATGTAGACAGTGAGAGCAGTGCAAGTACAGTATAAGTGGTTGGGGAATGGCTTGGAGAAGAAGAAATGAGAGGAGGGAGGAAGATATCAGTAGGGCAGAAGTAGTTGAAGCAATGAAGAAGATCAAGATAGGAAAGGCCCCAGGAACTGATGGAGTGTGTGGTGAAATGCTAAAGTATGGGGGTGAGATTGTTGTGGAGTGGATATGGAAATTGTGTAGATTGGCCTGGAAAGAGGGAGGGGTTCCAGAGGATTGGAGATCAGGTATAATTGTTCCTTATACAAAGGAAAAGGGGGGAGAGAAGTATGTGGTAACCATAGGGGTATTTGTCTTCTTAGAGTGATTGGAAAAATGTATGGTACAATACTTATTGACAGGGTTAGGCATATAACAGAGGAGCTAGTTGGAGAAGAACAAGGGGGATTTAGGATGGGAAAAGGGTGTGTAGATCAGATATTTGTTCTGAGATGTTTGGTGGAAAAGTATCTAGAGAAAGAAAAGAAACTGTATGCTGCCTTCATGGACTTGGAGATACAGAAGGGAAAGAAACTGTATGCGCCTTCATGGACTTGGAGAAAGCATATGACAGAGTAGATAGGTAAGGTATGTGGAAGGTATTAAGAATATATGGAGTGGATGGGAAACTGTTGAATGCTGTGAAGAGTATGTACGAGGGAGCTAGGGCTACGGTGCAAGTGGATGGTGAGCTGATTGAGTTCTTTGATCTAAATGTGGGACTGAAACAGGGATGTGTGATGTCTCCATGGCTGTTTAGTATATTCATGGATGGGGTTGTGAAGAAGTGCAAGGTAGGGCAATGGATATGAGGGTGGCTGTAATGAATGAGGGTGACGTGTGGAAGATTCCAGTGTTGCTGTTTGCTGATGATACAGTATTGTTGAGTGAAGATGAATGGGAGCTGCAAGGTTTGGTGAATGAGTGTGGGACAGTGTGTAAGAAGAGGAATCTGAAAGTAAATGTAAACAAGAGTAAAGTTATGGTGTTTGAGAGGAATGAAGTCACAGAATGCACAGTGGGGTTGGATGGTGAGGATATGGAGAATGTGAGTGCATTCAAGTACTTGGGTAGCGTGATGAGTAAAGATGGAAGTTTTGGGGATGAATTGCTTGAAAGGGTACAGCAGGGAAAGAAGGTTGTTAGTTCACTGAAAGTGGTGATGAGAAACAGGGAGGTGAGTATGGAAGTTAAGAAGTCACTGCATGACAGTATTGTGATCCCTACCCTGACATATGGAAGCAAGGCATGGACCTTGCTGGGAGGGAACAAGTCAAGAGTGAGAGCAGTGGAAATTAGTTACCTGAGAGGAGCATGTGGAGTGACATGCAGGGAAAGGTTGATGAATGAAGAAGTGAAAGAACATTGTGGGGTGGATGTTTGTTTCGTTTTCGTTTTTTTGAAGGCTGCAACATGCTTGCATGCGTCGGCCTTTAGGGATTGGAGCATGTAGCATTTTATGACCGGATGCCCTTCCTGATGTCTACCAATGACCCTTGGGTGGATTCGATCCTCCGACCCTACGGCCAGAGCGGAGCGCTCTAACCCACTGAGCCACGGCTGCTGAGAAAAATTAGGAGAAATACACTGAGGTGGTTTGGACATGTGGAGAGAATGAAGAATGAAAGACTGACTAAGAGGGTGTATGTAGGTGAAGTGGAGGGAGGGAGGGGGAAGGGGAGACTGAGGATGAGGTGGAGGGATGGAGTTGAGAGGTATATGAGGGAGGGGGGAGTGAACTGGCAGGAGGGCAGTCAAATGGTGGGTGACAGAGCAACTTGGAGGCGTTTTGTCTGTGGCCACCCTTTGTGGGTTTAGGGCGTCA
>JAGKTI010000258.1:10847-26447 GCA_018397915.1 Birgus latro
CACAGGTATACATACATCTAGGCTGCTTCCCCCAGAGAAAAGGCAGTGGCTGAGAAAGGATGACACATTCCCAGTTTACTCATCCACACACATGTATTCGTATCTTAGCTCCAAAGGGAGAAGGGACTGATCCTCACTGCACCATACCATGTGAGGGTCAACTGTGCAGTGCAATCAGTGACATCCGCAGCAGTGCCAGACAGCATAGCTGGTTTACCCCTGCCCCATCATAATGGACCCATCCCCTTTCCCACACTGGCCTGAACAACTGATCAGACAATGAGGGAGAATATCCCCTCAGGGTTGCGTCACCATTTATTCATTCACAATTTCTCTCCAATCATTCCTATCACACACAGCCACTCTTCCTTGCTCAACAGACATCCCTCTCACATCTAACGCTCTCTTCACGCTGTTCATCCATCCTATTCGTGGTCTTCCTCTCAGCTTTACACCTCTCACATCCGATCCAGTTATCTTTTTCGCCAGTCACTCTTCATTCATTCTCTCCATGTGCCTAAACCATTGCAACACTCTCTGCTCAACTCGATCAGCCATCTCCAGCGTAACTCCAGTTCTCCTTCGCACTTCATCATTTCTCACTTGATCCATATGTGTCACTCCACACATACAGCTCAGACACCTCATCTCCATTACATTCAAACTTTTCCTCTGCTACACCCATATTCCATGTTTCAGCCCCGTATAATGCAGCTGGTACCACAACACCCTCATACAGCATTCTCTTTACATCCATTCTAAGCGAATGACATCTAAACACATTTTTCATTCCTCCCAGCACTTTTTCTACTTCAATCATTCTAAACTTCACTTCTACATCTATACTTCCATCCACATCAGCATGTGACCCTAAATACTTAAAACATTCTACCTACTCAAGCAACTCACCATTCAAAACTATATTCATCCTCCTACCATCTACCAACCTCGTACACTTCATCACTTTACTCTTATTCTCATTCACTCTCAATTTCTTCCTTACACACACCCTTCCAAACTCCTCTACCAACTTTCTCAATCTCTCCTCTGAATCAGCCACCAGTGCACTATCATCCGCATTCACCACACTCAAACATCCACCTAACACTTGCATTCACCTCCCTTACAGCATCATCCATATAAATTTTAAACAACCAAGGCGACTTCAAACATCCCTGCCGCAGCTCCGCTCTCACAGGAAACCAATCACTCACAGTATTTCCCATGCTTACATATGCTTTACTAATTACAGAAAAGCTTTTTACTCCTTTTAACAACCTACCATCAAGTCCATACAATCTCAAAACAGTTCACAAAGCTTCCCTATCAATTCTATCATATGCTTTCTCTAAAATCATGAACGCCCAAAACACATCCTTATCTTTCGCTAAATACTTTTCACACACCTGTCTCACAGCAAACACCTGATCCACACATCCCCTCCCTCTCGTAAAGCTACACTGCTCATCACCAATCACTCCCTCTGTACCCTCTCTAACTCTCTTAACACTCAACCATACACCTTACCTACAACACTCAACAGACTTATGCCCCTAAAGCTAGTACATTCATACTTATCACCCTTTCCTTTATACAATGGAACCACAAAAGCACATGCCCAGTCAATCAACACCATACCACTCACAAAACATACAGTATTCAGCAATACTGCTGACCACTCAATAAATAGTCACTCCACCACCTGTCAGGCATTCCACAGCACACCCATCCATACCTGCAGCTTTCCTTGCTTTCACCTCCTTCACTGCCTCCTGCACTTACCTCCATCATGATGAAAGAGTCATTCAGCTCTCCCAACACATGTATTCCTTGCACCCTTCCATCTGCCAGAATCTCAGCCTCCCTTTCACATTATATATATATATATATATATATATATATATATACTGATTTCTTCTGCTGCATGTTTAATATTATTATTGTTCAGCCTCAGTGTTCACATAAAATGTTGTAAATATTGATGTTTCCTAACAACTTACTGAGCATTTTCATGTAGGAGACACTGAATCAAGTTGTCCAGGGTGGTAGGGGAAACAGGAGGATGAAAGAGACGCCATACATGCAGGTAAACTGTGCACTTCTTCTCAGACAATAGTTTCAGTAGTTCTTCCAGGAGAGGCAGATCTTCAACACTGCCTTCAATGTCAAGCCCCACTGCCGGGGGGATTGCAATCTTGAAGCATGAAATAAAGAATGGTATGTCTTTGTCTTTTATTTCTTTTGCTGCCTTTCTGACAAAGGAGAAAGGCTGGAACTTGTTTAAAGAGAGCTCCTTTTTCAGTTGGTATTCCATATGCATTCCAGCCTCTTTGTACTCTTTCCAAGCAGGCATATACACTGCAGTCAATCTGTGTGGGAGAATGGTTCAAGTGAGAATGATTTTACTACAACTACTTTGCTGTGGACAACAGTTCCTTTACACCACCACAAAACCACATGTCGTTGTGCTTAGTCTCTACCAGAATCAATCTCCTTGCTTATTATCACATGCCTTTAGAAGGCGGAGCAATAATGTTTTTGCCTGCCTCTGTGTGTGTGTATGTGTGTGTGTGTGTATGTGTGTGTGTGTGTTGAGCTATCAACAAGAGACCTTCAGGGTATCAAGTTATGGCCAAAATCTTGGCCGAGTTCGAAAATGGACACTCGGGGTCAAGATCAAGGTAACCAAAATGGCTGCCAAAGGCCAACTAGTTCTTATCGCCCTCCTTTAGCACCATTATATCTCGTGAACAGCTTGAACTATCAACATGAAGCCTTCAGGGTATCTGGATATGTCCACAATCTTGGGGCCAAGTGCCAACAGCATATTCTGGCGGGCAATTAGCATTCGGCTCCCGAATGCTTTTCTTTCATTCTCACATTCATTCTCATTTTTTCTCTCGAACTCTTCTACTCTTACATTCTGTTTAAAGTTTCCCTGCTGAGTCTTTGACCAATTTTGTATCATCCTCAAACAACATCCAGTTTACTACCCAGTCTTCCTCTCTCCCAGCATCCCATAAACTTGTCTCTCTCCCCAATACAGTTATAGCTATGTCCCTCACCAACCTGTCCTTGAAGAGTATGAATAGCTGTGTTAACATGAATCCTTGATGCAACCCTGCCTTACCTCAATCCACATGCCCACCTCACTTCCCACTCACAGAGAAGTACCTTTCTTGTGGTTGAAATTCTTACTGTGCTTACATATGCTCTCCTTCCATCCCAATTGCACAAAAGTCTTCCTCCTATGGCTCAAACTTACTGTGCTGACAGGTTTCCCTTCCATGGGGAGGCTGTGCCTGAATTGACAGAGAGGTGGCCTGGACTGCTGGCCACAAGATTCAAATCCCGGCTGGGGCAGGGAACAGTTTAAGGATTTGAATTTCATAAAGCAGACTTTACTGATCTACCAGAAGACCTGCCAACACGTCATAAAAATACCCCAGCTACTGCCAATACACCAATCCTCTATAAGACAGCCCTAGCATGTATTCAATGTTGACGGTGCGTGTTACGCCGAAGTGGTAACATGTGGAGGGGTATATGGTATGCATGAGGACTGCTGGACCTTGGGAACAGGCTGTCAAGCCTATGCCCCAGAGTTACACACACACACACACACACACATACACACACACACACAAAATGCATCTCTATCAACCTTGCCATTTGTGCCTTCTCCAGGCTTATAATTATAAGTTATATTCTGTATACGAGTAAACCCTCCCCACGCCCTTTCTCAACATAATTTTCACACACCTTTCTCAAAGCAGATATCTGATCCCTGTCACACCAAAAACTTCCCTGTTCCTACCTAATATGGTTTTCTGTATGCTGCACTACTCTGTGATGTTCTGTTTACTGTACCTGGTGTTAGAAGAAAGAGCCTTGGCCACATGAAATCCCCAGTCAACAGTGTCATCAGTCACCCGCGAGAGGTCAAGGTGTATGGTACTCTCGTCCTGTGGGAGTGCCACCAGACTGGCAGCATCTACACTAGGCAACACTCGAATCTCTGGAGTGAGGGGGAATAAGGTTTAAGGTCTTGTGCTTAGCACTCTCTCTCTCTCTCTCTCTCTCGTTAAAGTTGCTTGTTTTAACCTTGTTAACTACGAGAGCTCCTTCCACAGATAAAGAGTAGTGTCTGTAGCTAACAGGTAACTTTTCAGTACGAAAGCTGCATTGGAAGTTGAATAAAATCATCTGTAGGTATTAAGATGAATTCAGACCTTTCAAACCATGTGGCTGTTGCAGAATGGTTGATGTGGCAGCTGTTGCCTGCTGGTTGTTGCACAGAACTACATAAAGCTGGCGCAGTTTAAGGTCCTTGGGTAAATCCTCTCCACACAGCTGGCCCCGCACACTTTCCACACGACACCTAAAGGACCGTAGTCGTTAACTAAAGTAGTGTATAAGTTTGCTTGTTTATACTTTTATGCTCACTTATACAGCTACCAGACTACTAAAATTTCTTAAACCTAAGTTTTGTATAAGATGACTTGCTTATACTTTTATCTTCGCTTATATAGCTACCAAACACTTGCATCCAAACTTGAGTAATTATTAGTGTCTGGTACAACTCAGTAAAGTATTCATGAAGGATCTAATCAGTTTTCTATATGACAGTGGTTGAAAAGAGCATAGCTTTGTATACAGTATATGTTCGGGGGATTTTGTGCCACACTTTGAAAACCATTGGTTTTAGATTAGTGCCCAAAAGCTCACAGACCCGCCCTCTAATACTCCCACACAACAATCCTCGTCAATCACCCTAATCCGTGAGACGGAGCATAGCCTGCAGTACAGTGGTTGTTTGCTAACGCTACTACATCATTTTACTGTGTAATTAGAGTATTAGAATAAAATATGACATACATAAGAAGTATGAAGGCAAAAGTATTTATACATAAAATGCACACCGACACAGACACTCCCACCCAACAAGGAGACAACAGGGAGATTACAACCACCCTATAAGGGGACCAGGGACATGTGACATTACCTTCCGCGCCACACCGGCCCACGTCACCTGTGGCCATATGTCCCTTTTCCTCACAACCAGACCAGCGGCAAGTTAGCAGTCCGGGCAGATTACTCTCCTGCCACGGCAGCCCTTGCCAGATTCGGAGTGGGACTCTTCAGAGGACAGTCCCACGTAGGCCCTCAGCAGCTTCCACAGGAACTGTGAGATGAGGAGGAATGACCACTGGTCTTCCCAGCCCTACATCACCCCAGGGGAGCAGTGGTGCAGTAACATCTGCTGGATTTACTGCAGAGGAAGCGACCAGCGGTTCTCCCTCTTCTGCCACCCACCTTCGGGAGTGGGAGCACGGCTACGCGGACTAGCTGCCGTGGGAGCATCCACGGGAGTGGGAGCACGGCTACGCGGACTAGCTGCCGTGGGAGCATCCACCGGATCTCCCCTGCTTTTCGTCCTAGGGAAGGAAGCAGAGCCTTGGTAGCGTCTGCCAGACCTACCAGAGAGGAGGCACCCACCGGGTACTCCTCGGCTGCAACTTTCCCCCGGCAGCAGGACCATGGTAGCGTCTGCTGGTCCTACAGGAGTGGGACCATTCACCGGATCTCTCCATCCTGCTGCCATCGGGATGAGTGGCGCCCCGGTGACGTCTCCTGGACTTACCGGGTGTGAGGAGCGTCTGCTGGATCTCCTACCCCCTACTCCCTGGCCTGGGAGCCTGGGCAACGTCCACCAGACTTGCCAGGCCGAAGGAGCTTCCCTGGAACCTCCTTCCTTGACCCCGGCGTGGAGTTTCGGCAGTGTCCATCGGACCTGCCACATTGAAGGAGCAACCGCCAGTTTTCCCTCCTCCACCAGTCCGGAGGCTCCCGCTGAGGGACACATCTCTGGCTCGGCCCGCCCCTCCTGTGGCCAAGCGAGATGTCCCTCGTCCTCCCCCCCTGCACCACCTGGGGCGGAGATTGCTCCCCTACAGGGTCACAGTGGCAGGACGTCTGGAGCAGGCCAGTAGTGGGCATCCTGACGGTGCAGCCGCCCCCTCCACACCCCCGGATGCTGACGGGCTCCTCGGGACACTGCGGGAGCAGACCATCCCTGACGGTCTCCCCTCTCCCCTCCACAGCGAAACTGCAGTCCCCAGCCACTGAAGGGCACACCACCAACTCTGGGCTCCACCCAGCCTGAGGCCACTCACCGTACGCCCACCACTTCCAGAGGCCGGTGCAGAGCTGCTTGTCCCCTGGCTCTGTTCGGCCCTAGCCCCGAGGGCCAGCCTACACCCAAGGGCTCCTCCAGGAGAGGCCAGAGAAGGCCTCCCTCTGCACCGCCCAGCCACCCACATCGGACGACTCACCACAAGGCCCGAGAACACACCCATGACGGCCTACTTCCCTCAGCAGGCAGCTGCCTGAACCTCCCTGTGTAAATCTACAGAACTGTGAGTGACCTTTTGGTATTCACAGAACTACCAGTGAACCTCCCCAGTACAAAACTCCCTCCACGGTGTAACCCCATGTCTTAACTGTGTACTACTCAGGAAAGGCTCGGTGTATCTGTATCGAGCCCTAAATTCCCCACATCGTACCTCCTGATTCCCCCAGTGAAAGTGTATTGCCCCCCCTCGTGAATCTGATTGTCATTCCCCCTGACCAATCACCATAAGGGACTTGTGTTAAACTGTGTAATTCCCCCCCCCCAACCAAGGTTCCACTCCCAGGTTAACTCTCCCCCTAGTGACTCTATGAACCTCTGTATGTTCTCCCTAGATACTAAAGTTCAGTGTCCCCAGTGTTAACTCTTCCCCAGGGGTATGTGTGTTAACTTACTTCGAGGCCCTGTGATTGTGGACTTGTGTTAAACTGCGTGTCGTCTCGACAGAGACATTCAGTGATCACCAGACTTGTAGTCCCTAAGGTGTACCTATGCTATATTTGTGTGTTGCCCTTGGAATGTACCTTAAGGAGTTTGTAAGTACCACATAAATTGTTTGATACTGTACTGTGTATGTCGATACATGGTAATATACGTGTGAGACCGGTTAGCCTGTGTTTTTACCCTGTTTCTTCGGTATATGTTCTTGCCCGGTCTTGAATTAATGAACCCAAGGCTTGTGTCTGTGTCTTAGGAAGCAAGAAGTTGCACCTAAAACACAGGGCATAATACTGGTGGCAAGCGGTAGTTCTCGATCTGGCAAAAGAGCACCAAGGAACAAAATGGGAAAGAACCAAAATGGCTACCAAAACGCACGTACCCAGACCTAGATTCGACCCCGAACAGTATGATATCGACGCATACGTGTGCATGATCGAACCCTTACTGGACATAGGCTTTGAACACGACATAGAAAAAATAGCAGTAACCCTACCACATCTAAAAGTCTCTCACATCACTGCAAAAATCATCCCTGAACTGACGTGGGCCCATTTCAAGCAGATCATGACCCAGGCTGTCACACCACCACCAGGAAAGGTCGTCGCCTTGTCACAACTTGACGCCCTGACTTATAACGGAAACCAAGATGATACCCTCATCCAGGCCAGGTGACTTGTCACTGCCGCATAACCAGGAGCTGACACAGCTACCCCGGACCTACATATTTTTGGTACCCTTATCAGGATCCTCCCCAGCAACATTAGAGAGCATTTTAGCATCTATGACCCCACGGGAGATCTTGACAGACATCCAGTTGGTCTGTCACCTCCTCGCTGCCCACCCCACCCCTCAACATATCAGGGCAGTAAGCCGAGTTCCAACCCATAAACCTGCCCAACCTAAGCCCCGGACAACCCCCAACCACACCCTGGGGGGGGACAACCCCCAACCTCCATACCAAGGGCCCTTCCCACCAAACGGTGCCCTAACCAAAAAGATAACATCAACCTAATTTCCATCAATCCATGGGAGTTTTCAGCTTGTAACAACCGATGTCTGATACACAACAAATGAGAACAGTTGAAGGCCTCCAGACGCAAAGCTAGCAACCCGAGGTGATGCAAGATATCCTCCATAAAGGAAGAAAACCTCGACGAAGACGCCCCCACAACGGACGACTCCGACCCTGGGGAACTGGAACCTGGCAAGGAGGACACCCCACCCCACCTGGATTTTTAGGCCCGCCCCCGTACCTCCCCATGGTGGCGGGGACCACATCACAGAAATACCGCCCCCCAGTTTACGACAAAATGAAGTTGAATGGGGTAAAAGCGAGGCTTCTGGGAGCGGCCAGATCTTGCCTCTATCACCACTTCTACTCCCGTCACGCCACGGATTTCGGCCCGCTACTCCCCACCTCCACTCACCTCGTATTCGTGGGGGACAGGCCCCTGCCCATCTGTGGGGAGACCTGGGTGCTATGTGCCGAAACCCACCAAAACGTCTCCACTCAACACCAGTTCATCGTCTTAACTCCACCTGCCATGCATACGACAGCTACCTGGGTCTGGACCTCCTCCAAAAACTCCACTCTAGCATTGATTGCTATAAACGACATCTTCACTTCAATAAACCACCAGACCCACCCTTCCAGCCACTCTGCACGTGCTCCACCACCACTCCCACCCACCACTGCACCCAACCCATCATACCCCCCACCACCACCCACAACCCTCAGCCCCCTCCCAACCCACAACCCACCACTTTCCCCGCTACCATTGCCTCCACCCTCACCATTCTTCCCCAACACAAGGCCTGGCTCCACCTCCATCGCCCCACTGGAAACTCCATCCTATTCTCCCCAACCCCACTCACAAGAGCCGCTGCCTCCTGCCTGCTATCCCCCACGTTCTTACTCCCCCATATAACAGCATTACAAATTGCCAACATCTCCACCATCCCCCTGACACTACCCAAAGGTCAGAGACATGGAAGAAGTAGAACCATGAACCCCCCCCATCCCCTCCGAACCGATCCCCAATCACCTCAACCAACAACAAGCTGACACCCTCCGATGCCTCCTCCTGGACTTTCAGGACATTTTCTCATCGTGACCTACAGACATCGGCCATACAGCATACCTGTCCCACGAGATCCACACTGCAGGACCGCCTATCCGTCAACCATCCAGAAGAAAAAATCCAAACCAATGGGCAGAAGAAGACCGGGAGGTCCAGGACATGCTCAATGCCAGCATAATTTCTCCATCTACCAAAAAAAAAAAAAAAGATGACACCACGCACTTCTGCGCTGAATAAAGGTGGCTAAATGACGTTACCACCAACGATGCCATGCCCCTCTCCAGAATAGATGACTCCCTCGATTCCTTATACGGGGCGTCGTGGTTCTCCACTCTCAACCTTCAGTCAGGATATTGGCAAGTCCCCATCCACCCCGAAGACAAGGGCAAGACTGCATTCTCCACAAGCAACGGCAGACATTATGAATATAACGTCCTTCCTTTCGGCCTCTGCATTTTCCCAACTCATGGAATCTGTACTCAGCAGCCTCACTTGGGAAATATACCTAGCATATCTAGACGACGTTATCATCTTCAGCCAAACCTGGGTCGCCCATCTCCACTGCCTCAAACTGGTCATCCTCAGAATACGCTAAGTGGAACTCAAACTAAAACCATCCAAATGCGTTCTTGTCCAACGCTCCGTCTCCTTCCTGGGGCACGTTATTTCCAAGGAGGGCATTGCACCAGACCCTGACAAACTACAAGCCATCGCAGACATTCCCATCCCATGTGATGTACACAAGGTCAGTGCTTTCCTGGGCCTTGCCTCCTACTACAGATGCTTCATCAAGGATTTCACCAAAATAGCCAAGCCACTTGACAACCTTACCAAAAAGGGCGAAACATTTCCCTGGACACCTGACCGCATAGAGGCCTTCCAAACCAACAAGAACAAAATCATCGCAGCCCCAGTTGTTGCATTCCCCGACTACACCTTGCCCTTCCGTCTCGACACCGACATCTCTCTCGTGGTAATCGGGGCCGTCCTCACCCAAGTACAAGAGGGATGGAACATATCATCGCCTGTGCCAGCCGCATCCTTAACCAGGCCGAAAAAAATTATGCAGCCACAAAACAAGAATGCCTGGGAATCATCTGGGCACTGGAATACTTCCAAGCTTACCTGTCCGGCTCCCACATCACCATTATCACAGATCACCAGTCACTCCAGTGGTTATGTCAATCAGAAACCCACAATGCCCAGGTCATTAGATGGAGGGAAACCCTAGAAGAATTTGATTTCGACATAGCCTACTGGCCAGGCAAACTCCACACAAACGCTGATGCACTGTCCAGGTTGCCCATCAACGCCATCAACAGCGCCGCAAGCCTCTTACAACAATGGCAAGACAAAAACCAGACTGGATCCCCCATCACATATACTCCAAACTCCAGCAGCACAGGAATCACATTTGCACACCATCAGGACACATAGCCCTCGACCCACACACAGTCCTAGACACCCTTACACACTTACGCTCTGATAACGGTATCCACCTAGGAACAAAGAAACTCCTACAGATTTTTAACGACATCTACTGGACACAATATCCCTCCCAACTAGCCAAATAAGTTGTGCAAGCTTGCCGTGCATGTGCCCTGGGAAAAGACACCACCAAAACACCAGGCCCCTCCGGCCATATCCAAGCCAACAGACCATGGCAGCTCCTCTCCGTCGACGTAATCGGACCACTCCCACCTAAATCAGGCTACAGGTACATCATCACCTTCGTTGACACCTACACCAAATTCCTCATCGCCTGCTCTGCCAAGGAACACCACGCTGTCACAGTGGCAGACGCCCTGTTGTGCCACGTGTTCTCATACTTCGGCATTCCTCAGGCCCTTCATTCCGACAATGCACCTCGGTTCACTAGCAAGATATGGGTGCAACTCACTGAAACTTTCAGGTACACCATTTCCCATTCATCTCCCAACTGGCCCCAAGGGAACAGCCTCTGTGAGAGGAGCCATCATACACTACTCAACCAAGTACGAACAAGGATACAACAAACACAAAACGAAAACTGGCCAGCCCATGTGAAGATCACACAGTGGGGAATGAACTCCCGCCCCCACGAGGACGGCATCACCCCCCATGAAAGAGTATTCAGCGAAACACCCCTCCTCTTGCCACTGCACAACCACTCGCAACCACCATCCACCTCCCCCACGTCAGATCCCCTACATCACCTTAAGTGGAAGTTACATCACCTACAAAACGCGCAAAACCTTAAACCCGACATTACGGCCACTAACCCCTACAAACCAGGCGACGTTGTCATGGTAGCAAAACTACCAACAACACACAAGCTGTCACCACATTACGAAGGACCCTTCCCAATCATGAAGGTCCCAAACCCCTACCAAGTCACCGTATAACATCACAACACCACCTGCACCTATCGAAACAGACATGTGCATTACTTCTGACCCACCCCACCCCCTTCCATCCACCCCTGGCCTCTCCTACCCCCCACATCACCCACCCACGATGACGATGACTCATTCTCGTACTATGTCACACCTTCCGCCTCTTCCCCCTCACCTAGCCCTCCCCACCTCGACCTTCCCTCTCAACACTCCCCCCTCCGACTCTTCACTAATACCTAGGACCCCCTTCCCGCCCCCAGCAATCTCACCTCATATTCCGCCCTCCACCACCACACCGCTGCCGCCAACCCAGGCTCCATGTGGCCCACTCACCACAAGGCCACCAACCAACCCCCCAGCATGCCCACACCCTTCAGCACCAACAATTCCACCACCAAACACGCACACCACCATTTCCCTGACATCCAGGATTCTGACCTCCACCAACCCAGGCCCCATGTGGCCCACCCACCACGCCACCAACAACCACCCACCCAGCATGCCCACACCCATCACCACCAACCACTCCACCACCAACCACACACACACCACCCCTTCCCCAACATCCACCCCACCCCCACCCCACCACCACAAACCACTCACGCCCAAAGCTCCCCACTCATCTCCTCACCACCAACACCTATCCTAACCACTACCAGGACCCGATCAGGCCACCTATCGTTCCCACCTGCCAGATATGCCCTTACCCCATCACCACCAAACACCCGTGCCCCCCCAGACCACCCACACCAAACACCAACTCTCTCACCCTACATATCCACCACATGGAACAGAATATGCCACTGACCAGGCCCACTAATTGGATTAAAAAAATCCCCCCCTCAACCTCATAAAAGCCGGACAGCTGCCCGCATCTCCAGTCTCCAGCCATCAGTCACAGATCACTCACCTCACTCCCCACCACCCGAGATGAAGATCAGACACATACTATGGACTCCTGCCGGAGGATGAATACACCGACTGAAGGGGACCTCCCAGCTACTCAACCTCCTCCGTGCGACAGATCAACCCTCAAACTTAGAAATCGTCTTCAACTACCATCAGGAGCCCCACCTCCCCACGCGACACTCGACCAACCTTCTCCACCACCTCACCCCCACCCGACAGACGTCCAAGTCCGACACCTACCACCTCCAGCCACGGGAACATGACTTTGACCTCTGTGATGGTGGTAAACTTGCGCACCGACACCGACATCCCCACCAAACAAGGAGATGACGGGGAGGTTACAACCACCCTACAAAGGGACCACAGACAGGTGACATTACCTTCCGTGCCACACTGGCCCACGTCACCTGCGGCCATATGTCCCTATTCCTCACAACCAGACCAGCGGCAAGTTAGCAGTCCGGGCAGACTATTCTCCTGCCGCGGCAACCCTCGCCAGACTCGAAGTGGGACTCATCAAAGGACATTCCCACATAGGCCCTTGGCAGCTTCAACAGGAACTGTGAAAAGAGGAGGAACGACCATCAGTCTTCCCAGCCCTATGTCACCCCAAGGAAGCAGAGGCGCAGTAACATCCGCCAGATTTACTGCAGAGGGAGCGACCACCAGTTCTCCCTCTTCTGCCACCCACCTTTGGGAGTGGGAGCATGGCTACGTCTGCCGGACTACCTGCCATGGGAGCATCTGCCAGATCTCTCCTGCTTTTCGTCCCAGGGAAGGGAGCAGAGCCTTGGTGGCGTCCGCCGGACCTACCATAGTGGATGCACCCGCTGGGTACTCCTCGGCTGTGACTTTTCCCCAGCAGCAGGACCGTGGTAGCATCTGCTGGAGTGGGACCATCCACCGGATCTTTCCATCCTGCTGCCACCAGGACGAGTGGTGCCCCGGTAACGTCCCCTGGACTTAGCGGGTGGGAAGAGAGTCTGCCGGATCTCCTACCTCCTCTCCTCAGTCCGGGAGCCTGGGCAATGTCCGCCGGACTTGCCAGGCCAAAGGAGCTTCCCGGGAACCTCCTTCCTCGACCCCGGTGTGGAGTTCCTGCGGTGTCCATCGGACCTGCCACGTTGAGGGAGCAACCGCTGAGGGACACGTCTCTGGCTCGGCCCGCCACTCCTGTGGCCAAGCGAGATGTCCCTCGTCCTCACCCCCCCCACCACCTGGGGCAGAGATTGCTCCCCTACAGGGTTGCAGTGGCAGGACGTCTGGAGCAGGCCAGTAGTGTGTATCCTGTCGGTGCAGCCGCCCCCTCCACGCCCCCGGACGCTGACAGACTCCTCAGGACGCCACAGCTGCAGACGATCCCTGATGGCCTCCCCTCCCCAGCGAGACCACAGCCCCCAGCCACCGAAGGGAACACCACCGACCCTGGGCTCCACCCAGCCTGAGGCCGCCCACCATATGCCCACCACTTCCAGAGGCCGGCGCAGAGCTCCCCGCCCCCTGGCCCTGTTTGGCCCTAGCCCCGAGGGTCAGCCCACGCTAGAGGGCTCCTCCAGGAGAGGCCAGAGAAGGCCTCCCTCTACACCGTCCAGCCGCCCACATCGGACAATTCACCACACAAAGCCCGAGAACACACACATGACGGCCTACCTCCCTCACCAGGCTGCCACCTGAACCTTCATGTGTAAACCTACAGAACTGTGTGTGACCTTTTAGTATTCATAGAACTACCAGTGAACCTCCCCAGTACAAAACTCCCTCCATGGCGTAAACCCATGTCTTAACTGTGTACCACTCAGGAGAGGCTCAGTGTATCTGTATCGAGCCCTAAATTCCCCTTGTGTTAATATACCACATCGTGCGTCCTGATTCCGCCAGTGAAAGTGTATTCCCCCCCCTCGTAATCTGATTGTCATTCTCCTGGACCGATCATCACAAGGGACTTGTGTTAAACTGTGTAATCCCTGCCCCACCCAACCAAGGTTCTGCTCCCAGGTTAACTCTCCCCCTAGTGACTCTGTGACTCTATGTATGTTCCCCCTAGATATGAAGGTTCAGTGTCCCCAGTGTTAACTCTTCCCCAGGGGTTTGTGAGTTAACTTACTTCGAGGCTCTGTGACTCTGGACTAGTGTTAAATTGTGTGTCGCCTCGACAGAGACATTCATTGATCACCAGACTTGTAGTCCCTAAGGTGTACCTATGCTAAATTTGTGTGTTGCCCTTGGAATGTACCTTAAGGAGTTTGTAAGTGCCACATATATTGTTTGATATTGTACTGTGAATGTCGATATATAATAATATACGTGTAAGACTGGTTAGCCTGTGTTTTTGCCCTGTTCCTTTGGTATATGTTCTTGCCTGGTCTTGAATTAATGAACCCAAGGTTTGTGTCTGTGTCTTCGGAAGCAAGAAGTTGCACCTAAAACACAGAGCATAACAATATAAGTCTTTGATAATTATGTAAATAACTTTGGTGATTTTCAATGTTGTTTGTAAGTATTAATAAGAAACTGTATTTGCACAGACCTGTGGCAGAACTATTGCAGTCTGTTTTTAAGTTTCACTCTTTAAAACTCACAGAACTGTGAAACTGTTTCACGAAAATGCCTCCTTATGGCCAGAACTGAAAACTGCTAAACACTCAGCTGATGCATCGACTACTAAGACAACAGCTGACATGTTAAATCTCAAAATTTCAAGCTGATCAACTCTGTACTTCATAAAATCGCACAGAGCTCTTGAAGGACTGATATTCGAACTTTCCTTGGAGAAAAAAAAAATCCCCCAGGTGTACCATATTCAGACCAGTTGCCTCCGCCACAGGTAAAAATACGCGTTGTTATAAGAGAAAGCATGATACAGAATTTACATAATACAGAATGGTATACATATTTTTGCATGTTTCAAGTGAACTAATTTATTACTCATTGAAAGTATACAAATTATTTGTGTTATAGATTATTACGCAATTTTTACGCAGTAGCAGAGAATGTATATAAATATATACAGTAAAACCTCGACATAACGGACTTCAGTAGACCGGAATTCGCTTTTATCGGACTTGAAGAACTGCCGGACTAAATTCCTATATATCGGGAAAAGTCTGATAAAGCTAGAAGCAGTCCGGACTTCCTGACCACTTCAGCTATGTTCACCACAATAAGGTAAAAAGACATGTTTATCAGTTTACAGTACAGTATTATTATACCATCTGATTAATGTAGTTAAGGTATAACACAGTACAGTACTGCAATGGTAGTGAAAACAGTTTAAAAACCATTGGTTCAATCCGGATTAATGTCTGATACATTGGAAAATGTCCAGATTAGAAGGGGAAATCCGGATGTTGCTTTTATCAGAATTTTGCATTTTTCAGAATGG
>JAGKTI010000258.1:41298-81172 GCA_018397915.1 Birgus latro
AGAGGCAATCTGAGGCTGAGTTTGAATTACCTTGTGGTGTATCTCGAGCCGTGGGCCTCCCTGAGGATTCCCGGAGATTACACAGAAGCCACATGAGTGTTCACACCCACGCAGGGTGTTAAAATGTGACCTGCCAAAGTTGCATGGGGATTCTCAACTTACCTTTATTAGTTATAAGTGCACTATAGATTAAGGTAGGTTAAGGGGGAAGTCTGAGACCCCGTAGAGGCAATCTGAGGCTGAGTTTGAATTACCTTGTGGTGTATCTCGAGCTGAGGGCCTCCCTGAGGATTCCCGGAGATTACATAGAAGCCACATGAGTGTTCACACCCATGCAGGGTGTTAAAATGTGACCTGCCAAAGTTGCATAGGGATTCTCGACTACCTTTACTAATTATAAGTGTGCAGTCACAGTGAACCCAACTGAGGACACCAATGACAAACGGGTAGTCGAGGTGACGAGCCCTTTGTAATGTTAAGTATAGCTATAAGTGTGCAGTCACGGTGAGCCCAACCGAGGACACTGATGACAGGCGGGTAGTCGTGGTACGATCCCAGCCAAGGGCACCGACGACGAGCCCTTTTATTAGGCGTAAGTGTAGGCTAGAAAAGGCAACTATTGGGGAAATAATGGCGACATACCTACGAAATTTGCTATTAATTGACTTTCGGCTAAAAAGTACCTTCTTTTGTGTGTGTGTGGATTGATTGCTGGGTGGATGAAATTGTAATTTAGTGTAACCCTTGCATTGACACTATTGATACTCCACCTTGACTCATCCCCACAGGTACAGTCGTTGGGTGAAGAAGATGTCCAGGACCATTGATCGTCTGCTGCACCCTGGCACTTCATCTCTTCTGCCCTTGTCGCCTTTATTATTGCCTTAATATGTATTATTATTATTGCTTACACGTAGGTACAGTTACACTACAACTGTCACACCTACACCGTGTATCACATACACCACGCTACATAACAATTAGTTGTTAATGTAAATGTAGCGAATTTTCGCTCAGTTGACCTGAGTGCAGGACTTTCCACTGTCGTTTCGGAGTTTTTCCCTCGAGCTTGCTTTTCTTAACGTAAATACGAGGTTTTTACGCTCACAGGCGACACTGTTTTGCCCCCTGTAACAGGATAGTACACACAACACAGTGTGAATCTTGTGTGACTGAGTTAGGATGTATATACATAGTGTCAAATTTTACTCTAGGGTAAAATTTGAAAAATTTCACGGGCGTAATGTCACGAATTTTCTACATTGTAAAATCACGTTAGTTAAATCGTGACATCCAGTGATTTTGTGAGGAGCAAATTAATATGTATGATAATTTTATGTTGTCGGGCCTTGCTCCGGGCCCATTTGTGCATGCGCGCGAGCTCCCACCCGCGCCGCGTCGCGTATTCAAATCAGTCTGTTCTTGGTCACGGAACAATTGGGTCGTACGCCTCTAGAGGCTCGAGTGAATTCTTTATTTCAGATCTCGGCTTGAATCGGCGTGTCTTCCCTAGCTCCCACCCTGTTGGTGATCGACTACAGTACAGTCTCATCCATACCGATCAGTATTTTCTGGTTTTTTCCTAGGCTAAGCTTTTGAAATATTTAGACGTTATCTGAGTGTCTGAGTGAGTGAGTGCACTTCTTTCATTTGATTTGAATTTCATGTAACGTAAATTCATTTGTTTGTAATTAATAAATTCACAGTTCTTTTCTTGAGCTTTGTTAAAGTATATTAACTGTGTTTGATTACTCCACTCATTTAATACAGTTTTGCTACTCTGCGTTAGCACAACTTTTGAATTAAATCACGGCCGGTACTTAGGCCAGCTTTGGCATCACTCCTTAAATCCGTTGTGCTAGCTAGGAGTTTGGCTCAGCCAAGAGCCTGTTATTATTATTATTATCATTTTTTTTTTATTGTTGGGGGGAGGAGAAGAAGCTTTCTCGTAGGCCAACGGTACAATATTGCAGCCCAATAGAGCGTCTAGTCTCTGCTGCGTGCCGTTGAGGAAGTCTATAATTCTCGACCCTAGAGAACTGACATACCACACTTAGCTATACATTGTATACCAATTATACAATATTTCATTATTTCTTGGGAATACTTAAATTTCCCCTGACATCTGGCAACACGCCAGAGTAAACTCTCATTTTCCCCTGACACTCATTTAGATGGTTTGAGCTTTAGTCCCACTTGTCGCATTCTGAGGAAAACTTGTTTGAGGCAGTGGAGATGGGCAGCCCAGGTTTGACTGAAGATGATAACGTCGCCTAACTATGCAAGGTATATTTCCCACATAAGGCCGCTAAGCACAGATTCCACGAGTTGGGAGAATGTTGTGGGTGCGTTGCAGAGGCCGAACAGAAGGACGTTAAATTCAGAGTGCTTTCCATTGCTTGTGGAGAACGTGGCTTTGCCTTTGTCTTCGGGGTGGACTGGGATTTACCAATATCCTGACTCCAGGTCGAGAGTGGAGAACCATGACGCCCTGTATAAGGAGTCAAGGGAGTCATCGATCCTGGGGAGGGGCGTGGCACCTATGGTGGTGATGTCATTCAACTGCCTGTAGTCCATGCAGAAGCGTGTGGTGCTGTCTTTTTTTTTTTTTTTTGACTAAGACGACATTGGAGAACCAAGGGCTGGTAGATGGGAATATTACGCCGGCACTGAGCATGTCCTGGACCTGCTGGTCTTCTTCTGCCTGTTGGTTTGGGTTTTTTCTTCTGGATGGTTGGCGGATAGGCGGTCCTGTGGTGTGGATTTTGTGGGACAGGTATGTTGTATGGCCGATGTCTGTAGATCTCGACGAGAAAATGTCCTGAAAGTCCAGGAGGAGGCATCAAAGGGTATCAGTTTGTTGTTCTGTGAGGTGTTCGGGGATTGGGGGTAGGGTGGCGGGGGGGGAGGCACACGATTTGGTTCTTCCATATCTCCGTCTATTAAACCTATGGGGAGGGTAAGGAGAGTGGGAGAAATGTTGGCGATGTGCACTGCTCGTATGTAGGGGGGTAGGAAAGTGGGGGATAGCAGGCATGAGGCAGTGGCTCCAGTTGGTATGGTTGGGGAGAATACGACAGAGTCTCCAGTGGGACGGTGGAGGTGGAGCCAGGCCCTATGGTGGGGGGGGGGGAAGGTGAGGGTGGAGGTAATGGTAGCAGGGAAAGTGGTAGGTGGTAGGGTGATAGGGGGGCTAAGGGTTGTAGGTGGTGGGGGGGGTGGCATGAAGGACTGGGTGGAGTGGTGGTGGGGAGTTGTGGTGGAGCACGTGCAGTGTGGCTTGGTCAGTGGGTTTGGTGGTTTCTTGAAGTGAAGGTGCTGCTTGTGGCAATCGATGTGGGTGTGGAGTTTTTGGAGAAGATCCAGACCCAGGTAGCCATCATATGCTCAGCAGATGGAGTTGAATACCATGATGTTGGGAGGAGACATTTTGGTGGGTGTCGGCACATAGCGCCCGAGTCTCCCCACAGATGAGCAGGGGCCCGTCCCCCGCATCTACAAGATGGGCGGAGGTGGGGAGTAGGGGGCCGAAAGCCGAGGCGTGATGGGAGTAGAAGTGGTGGTTGAGGCAAGATCTGGCCACTCCTGTGTCAACCAGAAGCCTCACTTTCACCCCATTTAGCCTCATCTTGTAGCCTGGGGACAGTATTTGTGTGAGGTGGCCCCCGCCACCATGGGGAGGTGGGGTGGGGTGTCCTAAAAATCCAGGTGGGGTGGGGTGTCCTCCTCACCAGGTTCTGGTTCCCCGGGGTCGGAGTAGTCAGCTGTGGGGGCGTCGTCCTTGGTGTCATCCTCCTCAATGGAGGATACTTTGCGGTGCCTCTGGTTAGCAGCTTTGTGTCGGGAGGCCTTCAACTATTCCTGTATATCGTGGATTGGTCATCAGTTGTTACAGGCTGAGAATTCCCATGGGTTGATGGAAATCAAGTTGTTACTGTCATTTTGGTTCAGGCACCTTTTGGTGGGGAGGGCCCTTGGTATGGAGGGTGGTGTTGATGGCATGGTGTTGTTGGGGGGCATTCGGGCTTTAGGATGAGGTGGTTTATGGGTGGAAACTCGGCTTACTGCCCCGATATGTTGAGGGGTGCAGTGGGGTGGGGGGCGAGGAGGCCGCAGACCAACTGGATGTCTTTGTCAAGGTCCCCTGTAGGGTCACAGACGGTGAAGTGCTCTCTGATGATGCTGCGGAGGATCCTCCGGAAGAAATTGGAAGTATGTTGGTCTCAAGTAGTGCTGATGGACCAACTGGATGTCTTTATCGAGGTCTCCTGTAGGGTTATAGATGGTGAAGTGCTCTCTGATGATGCTGGGGAGGATCCTCAGGAGGGTATTGAAGGTATGTTGGTCCCAAGTAGTGGTGGCAGCTCCCGGGTATGCGGCGGTGACTAGTCACCTGGCCTGGATGAGGGTGTCATCCAGGTTTCCGTTGCATGTGAGGGAATCGAGTTGCGATAGGGCGACGACTTTTTCTAGTGGTGGTGTGACCTCCTGGGTCATGATCTGCCTGAATTCAGCCCACGTTAGTTCTGGGACGATTTTTGCAGTGATGCAGGAAACTAATTTGCCTAGGTGTGGTAGGTTTACTGCTATTTTTTCTTTGTCGTTTTCAAACCCAATGTCCTGTAAGGGTTTGATCATGCATATGTATGTGTCAATATCACATTGTTTGAGGTCGAATTTAGGTATTGGTACGTGCGTTTTGGAAGCCACTTTCGGCACTTTCCTTTTTTGTTCCTTGTTGTTCTTTGCCAGATCTAGAACCACCGCTTGCCACCAGTGTTATGCTCTGTGTTTTAGAGGCAACTTCTTGCTTCTTAAAACACAGACGAAAGCCTTGAGTTCTTTAATTCAGGACCGGGCAAGAACATATAACAAAGGAACAGGGCATAAACACAGGCTAACCAATCTTACACATATATTACCATACATCAGCATATAATATCAGACAATACATGTGGCACTTACAAACACTTATGGTACTTTACAAGAGCAACACACAGAAATAGCATAGATACACCTGAGGGGTTACAAATCTCACAATCACTGAACGTCTCTGTAGAGCCGACACACAATTTAATGTAAGTTCACAAACACTTAGCCTCAACATGGGTTAGCACACAAGTCCATGGGGAAGAGTTAACACTGGGGACACTGAATCTTCATATAGGTGAATGTACAGGTAATCACAAGATCACTAGGGGAAGAGTTAACCTTAAGGGTGCTGAACCTCGGTCTAAGGGAGATATACAGTTTAACATGAGTCCACTGGGGAGATCGGTCTTAGAGAAAATGGCAACTGAATTTATGGATATTGATACAACTTCACTAGGGACATCGGAGTACATAATAATGTATTAACACAAGGGGGATATACAGCTCGATACAAATGCACAGAGTCTCTTCTTCAGGGTGGTACACAGTTAGGACACAAGTATACACAGAGGGCAGGGGTTTGGACTGGGAGGTTCAGCAGATTATTCTATTAACACTCAAAGGTAACTCACAGTCTGTAGTAGTTCACACAGGGAGGTTCAGGTGGCGGCGAGGTGTAGGCAGGAGGCCATCAGGGGTGTGTTCCCTGGCTGAGTGGTGAGTTGTCCGACGTGGATGGCTAGGCAGAGTGGTGGGTGGTCCTCTCGAGCCTTTCCTAGTGGGGCCCTCAGGAGTGGGGTGGTCCTCAGGGCTGGGGCCAAACATGGTGAGGAGGCGGGCAGCTTGGCACCGGCCCTTGGGGGTGGTGGAGGTCCCGGGCTGTGTCAGGCCCGGGGTCAGTGATGTGCCCCTTCGTGGCTGGGGGCTGCGGTCTTGCAGGTGTCGGGAAGCCGTCAGGTGCTGTCTGAGGCTGTTCGGTGCCAGGGAGTCCGTCAGCATCTGGGGGCGTGGAGGGGATGGCTGCACTGACAGGATGCCCACGACAGGTCCACTCTAGACGTCCTGCCACCGCAACCCTGTATGGGAGCAATCTCTGCCCCAAGCGGTGTTGGGGGGTGGATGAGGGACGTCTCACTCAGCCACAGGAGGGGAGGGCCAAGCCAGGGACATGTCCCTTGGCAGGAGCCTCTGGACTAGTGGAGGAGGGAGAACCGGTGGTTGCTCCCTATATATGGCAGACCTGATAGACACTGCCGGAACTCCACTCCAGGGTAAAGGAAGAAGATTCCGAAGAAGCTTCTCTGGCCTGACAAGTCCGATGGACGTTGCCCAGGCTCCAGGGTCGGGGAGTGGGGGTAGGAGGTCTGGTGGATGCTCCTCCCACCCAGTAAGTCTGGCGGACATTACCAGGGTGCCACTCGTCCTGGTGGCAGCAGGATGGAGAGATCCAGTGGACGTTCCCACTCCTGTAGGTCCAGTGGATGCTACCACGGTATTGCTGCCGGGGGAAAGACGCAGCTGAGGAGTATCCGGTGGATGCCTCCTCTATGGCAGGTCCGGTGGTTGCTCCCTTCCCTGGGATGATAGGCAGGGGAGATCTGGTGAACACTCCCACGGCGACTAGTCCAGTGGACACAGCCGTGCCCCTGCTCCTGTGGGTGGGTGGCAGTAAATCCAGTGGAAGTTACTGCGACACTTCTTCCCTTGGGTACAGTAGGGCTAGGAAGACTGATGGTCGTTCATCCTCGTTTTACAGATCCAGTGGATGCTGCCAAGGGCCTACATAGGACTGTCTGCTGACAAGCCCCACTCCGAGTCTGATGAGTGCTGCCCTGGCGGGAGAGTAGTAGTAGTAGTAGTAGTTGTTCCCTAGGCAGTCTGGCCGATCGGCCCCGGATCCCTAAGGATGGCCACGGCTGAGACTGGGCTTTCCCACAGAGCTCTCAAGGAGTGTATGTTGTGTTATTGGCATAGGTGATTGTGTGCAGTGAAGTCTTCCATGATGTGCTTAACTGTATGGGGTGCTGTGTTACATCCTGGACAGGCATCAGTGACTGAGTCATCCAGCCTTTTCTGATAACTTAAGAGGGCTGGATGATGCCTACATCTCAGCCAGGCCATGTGGACCCTGTCCTCATGAGGGAGACAGGATTCAGAAGGATGGATTTCAGGAGGCCGTGCATGCAGCTGTGTGTTGTCTTTAAGTGACTGAATGGAGCGGCGAGTGATATGAGTATGGATATGCTTCTGGAAGCTGGTCTGAGGCAGGCGGAGGGGAAGAGATGATAGTATTTGTGTATGATATCGTGTGCTGGGCGTTGTTTTGATGTTCCTTGGTGTGTGTGGATGTGCTGCCATGTAGTGTAGTGGATGTTGTGGGTTTGTAGAGGCTGCAGCAAGAATTTGGGTGCCTCTCATGTCTAGATGATCCTTGACTTTGAAGACTTTGGTTTCTTGGTGTAGGTGGTCTGTAGGTGTAGGAGCTGTGCAGCCTGTGATTATTTTTAGGGCCTTGTTTTGTGTGGTTTGAAGTGTTACAGTGTGTTTTAGTGAGGTTAGGAGCCCAAGCAGGGCTTCCATAATTCATCACTGAACGTATACATTGTTTGTATATTGTGGTAGTGGCTTCTTTGTTGTGTCCAAATGTTGTATGGGCAAGTGACCTCAGGGCACTGAGTCTAGGTGTTAATTTATTTTTGATGATTGTGATGTGTTGTTTAAATGACAGTGATGTACTGTATGTTACACCAAGGACTTTGTGTGTGTGTGTGTGTGTGTATGTGTGGTAAGGGAGTGTTGTTTATGATGAGGTGTGGGGTGTGGCGAGGCACGGGCTCGGGGTGGAGAGCCCGTCAGAGGAGCGCAGTAAACAAGGGGGCGTCCTCTGCATGGCGACAGAGGACGCTGGCGTGGGGGGGGGGGGGCAGAGCCCATCCCCCGGGCAAATATATACCAGTGCAGTGGCTGGAGGAACTCCAGCCATGTGACTGTGTTCTGGTGGGAGAGTAGTCTGCTTGGGCTGCTAACTTGCCGCTGGTCTGGCTGGGTGGAGGAGGGACATATGGTAGCGGGAGGTGTGGGCCGGTGTGGCGCGGAAGGTAAGTCCACCTCCCCGTAGTCTCCTCGTGGGGTGGTGGTCACCTCCCCATTGGCTCCTCGTCAGGTGGGGGTCTCGTTGTCGGTGCGCATTTCAGTCACAGTGTAATTACTTGAAGGTAGCACTAAAATTAATAGATGTCGCTGTCCCCACCTACCACAGTAGATTAATAATATGCATTGCTTTGTCAATGGTTATTCAATGACTTCAGAATAATATGTACCTTGGGGACAACAAAATATTCATGATTAAAAGATTAGGTGACATTTTGAGATAACAAAAATCCACTACTCATTTAGAAAAACACGTGATGGTAAAAAAGAGTTTGAGTACATGTAACGGGATATATCAGAATGAGAGAGCAGAAATAATATAGTGATCTGGAGAAATGTGGTAAATGGGGGCGCCCATCATCCACTCGTACGATATAGTAATGCCGTTGGGGGACTCTCCATTGGGTAACAAACTAAATGGTTTCCTTTAGGCAAGCAAACCATTTACTGTGTTGGGTGGTAACCATATAACTAAACAACGCCTGGTGTTTTAGTGGATTAAGACATATCAGCCGGAATTAACCTGTATGGGTCCGAGGAGTGGTTGAAATTTACTGCTCACATAATGCCAGTCAGGGACAAGTGAGGCTGGTCACCCTTACCGTAACTATCGGGACTGAGTAGCCTAACCCCAAGCTCTTTCTGACGAGGAAAAAAAGGGTGAAAAGATGGATGGATTGATGGAGAAATGTGGGACACTCGAAACAAAATTTTCAGTCCAGCGCCATTTCTTTTTTTCCCTCGCTGTTTCCTGGAGATTTGAATCGTCTTATGATAATCATTTAAGTCTTTTGGGTAAGATATAGCTTCCATTAACCCTTCCATTGCAAGAAGTCTCACCCAAGTGGAATAAAATCGTCAGGTAACAGCAAGAAAGAATTACATCCTTGAGCTGAAGATGTTAAGTGACAGTCTTAGGAGGTAAAATAATAGTGGGCCTATTTCACCAGTAACTCATGGAAAAGGGAAGAATTGTTGATACTGACCGTGCATTCTCATGCAGAAGACACTGCAGGTAAGAATCTGTTGTTTTGGCTTCCTTTGGTTGATAGTAGTGATGCCAGACTTCAAACACCACTCTGCAGTTCTTCTTGGAGATTTCTTTTAGCAACTGTTTTAGCTGTGGAAGGTCTTCAGGGTCACCAACGATATCAAGAATGACAGTGTGAGGAGTAAGGTATGGCATGACAGCAGCAAAGCCACCCACTTGTGCACTTTGTATCTCCAGTCGGGTGTATTTCCTAGGGAAGATGTTGGCGGCAATGTACTCCGCGACTTCTGGGGCACATTTTGCCTCAGACAGTATATCAAGCCACTGACCCTGGCTAGCGATGCCTGACTCACGAATCAGCTCTACAATTTCCTCTATCACACTCTTTTTTGCCATTTCTTTATGGAGACTCAACAAGCCTAATAGGTGCTTAAGGACATTCTGGTATTTCTGGATGTTCAGCACCACTCCGCTTTCCACTGTCCTCAAGATCTGACGTATATTTCCTCGAGTAACAATGCTGCTTTCTGATATTTGCAATAATGCCGTGCGATACTCCTTATCTGTGATTGCCAGTAGCAGCCCGTAAGCAGCACAAAAATCATGATGGTCTTTGTGAGGGAAGCTAAGTTGTTCCTCACTCCCATCATCTGTTCTTACAATTCTGCGAACAAGAAATGCTGACGTCACATCCCGGAAGTTGAGCTCCATTTCCTCACACTTTGTTCTCAGACGATTTAGTGAAGGAGTCTGCAGGATGACGTCATTGTGGCCAAGAGAAACCAATGCTTCACTGCATAATATTGTCCAGAAATTTTTAGCCCTCCTTCTCAAGTCATCAAGGTTAACATCATTCTCAGGGTAGCAAGCTAATAAACGTTGTGAAAGCCTGTTCTGTAGCATACTGTTGAACTGAATGTATAGTTCTGTAGCACTGGTAATATTGCACACCAAGTCTGGCTGGAATGCCCAAAGATACACCAAATTCACCAGGTTCTGAGGGAGTTTGAAGAAATCTTGAAGATAGCTTGATTTTTTCACATAACGCACTAGTTCTTCGGTACTCTGATTACTCTTGCCTTGGTGCACCAGTTGATAATGGTAGTTTTTTACGAAAGCAGCTTGATCCTTTGGCGGTATACCCGTGATCTCAAGCACTTTCTTATGATACTCACTAGGCACAGTCATTAGAAACTCTCTGGTGTTTTCAGGCCTGGAGGTGCACAAGATTGTGTGTTGCCTAGTTTTGCACAGCTGTAATATTTCCTGTACTACGTTACGAGAGCTGGAGGTAATCTCATCAAGTCCATCTAAAATGAATAACAGTCTGAGGTTAAGGATACGTACAATACTATCATCATTTAAGTCAGCACAGGTGTTTGGTAGGAGAAACCTGATTAATTTCTTAAAGGAGTCAATATGTCGGCTCCTGCATTCCAGTGGCACCACAAGATCATATTCCTTGATACCAGAGGCTGCTGGACTTTGTTTGGTCCACTCAACAATCAGCCATCGAGTTAAGGTACTTTTCCCAGAACCTGCTGCTCCCCTTACAAGTATTAGACTAGCTTCTTTATCCGTTGATACATCGGTGGCCACCTGCAGTATGTTCTTGTGTTCAACATGCATGTTTTTTCTATGGTTGTCATCTTGAATAAAAATCATCTCTGAGAAAACTGACTGCAGTGTGAATCTTGTGTCATCACCATCATTGAAAGAGAATGGTTTGATAATATCCTGCTTACTCAGACCACTGCGCAATTCTTCTGCCCCACTGACTTTTAGGGTTCTCTCAATGTGTGCCCACAATAGTATACTTTTGTACTTTAGGATCTCAGTTTCTGTCAGTGGCTGATCTCGAACCTGGTTAATCAGACTGTATAACTGGTCAAGACGCTGTTGCCTTTCAGTTTGGTCCAGGCTGTACCTGAGGCTTGTAGTCTCAACAATCTTAACCAGTACATCATTTCTCAGGTTATCAATCTTCTGTTCTACTTCTCTCTTGCTCATTATAGGTAAGGTATGCAGCAGTTCATTCCGCTCGTCCTTGAGCTGCTTCAGGAGGTATTCGAGCTTTGTCGGGTCTCGTGTGAACCAGACTGGACTATCCTTGTCAGCCATGGTGCTATCACAGCCTAGTTTTATGGCCAGAAAAAGCAGAGTGACGTCAAACTGATCACATGCTGGGTTTGACAGAATCTGGTCCCTCTGACCTTTGTTGAAAGTTTTGTTATACATAGTCTCTGTCATACCAAGAGCATGAATTAAATAGTCCTTTAATGTCTGGCTGGGATTCTTGCGGCAGCCTAGAGTGAAAACCCAAAACATGAGATCGCGACCAACAGATGTGACCAGCTTCACCAGTCGTAGCAGATGGATATTTTCGTCTGTGATGATGTGTGGAAGCGATGTTAGGCTTGCCATTGCATTCTGCTGCACCGTTGCCATTGTAGAAGTTAACCTGAAAAGTATTTATGCAGTCTTAACCAATTTACAATAACCAATTCTCCATAACAGGTAAAGCTGCCATCACACTGGGACAAAAGTGGCTAATATGTGAGCCAGTTTTGCGAGTCGCAAGCCAAACTGACTCACGGTGAGCGGATTTCGCTTGCGAGGCAAAATGGATAATAATTTTCGCTCACAGCTTGTTGGTGGGATTGGAACTCAAATGAGCCTAAATTAATTTTGTACTCGGTGAGAAAATATTCTGTTATTCATAGAAGAAAACTTAACTAAATTTGTTAAGTAAATACAGTTTAATTTTTGTGGCTTTTATTCATTTTTATTTTTTTTCTTATACCATGAAAAAAATATTCGGACACTCAGGTGAAAAGCGGCGGAGGCCGTCTGTTTTGTCTCCAAATAACAAGTAGAAATCACATTTCAATATGGATCCTGCAGTAAGGAAAACTCTAATAGACTGCTTTATGGCTCTGGAGTTGCTAAAGTACGTGAGGCAGTTACAGAAACTGAGGAAAAGTGAGTGGGTACTCCGTGGTGATTTGTTTACAAATGACCACGAGGCGCCAAAGCAGACGACACTGTTAGCCGTTTTGGCTTGCAAAAACACACGAGTGTGACGGACACTCGACTCTGCTAGCTGTTTTGCCTCACAAAAGCTAGCCACTTTTGGTCTAGTGTGACGCTGCCTTAAGCATTATCATAGTTTGTTTTTCATATTGTTTTTACCATAATAATAACCATTAAAATATGACTGGAAGGTAGTTGGTATCTGTATGAATGAAGATAAATGTATGTGCACTGTGCAGTGTTTAGCAGATGCATGAACGAAGACAAATGAATGTGTGCTATTAAGTAGCTATATGAGTGTAAATTAGCGTATGTGAAGTAGTGGTAGCTTTATGAATGAAAGACGAACGCATGTGAAGTGCTTGTAGCTGTATGAATGAAGATAAGCGTATGTGAAGTGTTGGTAGCTGTGTGAATGAAGACAAATGTATGTGAAGTGTTGGTAATGTATGAATGAAGGCAAACATATGTGGAGTGTTTGTAGCTGTATGAATGAAGACAAATGTACCAGTATGTGAAGTGTTGGTAGCTGCATGAATGAAGACAAGCATATGTGAAGTGGTGGTAGCTGTATGAATGAAGACAAACGTATGTGAAGTGTTGGCAGCGTATGGAAGAAGAAAACGTAGCATATGTGAAGTGTTGCTAGGTGTATGAATGAAGTCAAATGTGTGTGAGGTGCTGGTACCTGACTGAATGAAGGCAGATGTATATAAAATCTCATACACAACTTAAAATTATAAATAGGGTCCTAGGAAATTATGTGCGTAAGTCATGAACTGATTTCCACATCGAGTAATACAGTATAACACCTTCAGCACGACAAGTCTTTCATAAGAACAGTACAGCCATTAGAGGTGGCAAAACTTAAATGCACCCCGACGACAACACCCCCATCCGCCATGACGGGGAGGTGACAACTACCCTACCAGGGGACACCGGCAGGTGACTCAGCCTTCCCGGCCACAGGCCCACCTCACCTTCTCCCATATGCCCCTCCTCCCCGCAACATGACAAACACCTGGCAGCAGGAGCGTGGTAGTGCCCGCCGGACCTGCCCGGTCAAGAGAGTCCGCCGGATCTCTCCTTCCTGCCACCCCTGGGATGAGAGTGCCCCGATAACGTCTGCCGAATCTCCTTACTCCTCTCCTCAGTCCGAGACCCTGGGCAATGTCTGCCAGACATGCCAGGCTAGATGAGCGTCTGCCAGATCTCCATCTTCATCTCCGGTGTGGAGTTGCGGCAGTGCCCATTGGGTCTGCCAAGTAGAGAGAGCGACTGCCGACTGCCGGTTCTCCCTCCTCCACTAAGCCGGAGGCTCCTGTAGAGAAGCAAGTCTCTGGCACAGCCCAACCCTCCTGTAGCCGAGTGAGACGTCATTCTGCCTCCCCTGACACCACCTGGGGTGGAGATTTCTCCCCTTCAGATACGTCGTGGCAGAGTGTCTGGAGCGGACCTGTCGTGGGCATCCAGTCGGTCCAGCTGTCCCCGCTACAGGTGTAGACGCTGACGGACTCACAGGGGCACTGCGGCCGCAGGCAACTCCTGATGGCCCCTTCTCCCCTATGAGACCGCAGCCCCCAGCCACCGAGGGGCACGTCACCATCTCCGGGCCCCCTTGGGCCCCTGAGCGCCCCCCACACTCCGACAACGTCCCAAGCCAGACAAAGGACTGCCCACCTCCTGGCCTTATTCGGCCCCAGTCCCGAGGGCCCGACTACTCCCAAAGCCGCCTCCCAGAGGACCCGAAGTGAGCCTCCCTCCATGCCGACCAGGTGTCCCCGACATGAGGCGACTCCACTCTTTCCAGACGGCCTCCCTCCTACACCAGGCCACCACCTGAACCTCCCGAGAGTGTGAGTGTCACCCTTCCCCCCCCCCCCTCCTGATGCCCCATCTGAACTGTGAGTACCAACTTCCCCTCCCACCGTAGTTCTCCCCAGTGGATCCCATCCCCTGTGAAGTCCCTCCTCCCCAGTGGTGACTCTTGCATACTCTCCCTGTGTGTGACAACTACCCCTGTCCCCACATACCTCAGTTTGTGAATGCAGCAACTTGTGACTTCCCCAGTGACTCTCAGTGAACTCTTGTCGGTGTGAAGGTTCAGTGCCCCCATAGTGTGACGAGGGGAATACATCCAAGGCCCACCTTTGCCAGATAAATACTGAACAGTGTATATAGCCCCCCAATCGGGACTCCCAATGAGCCACAGACTTATAATTCCCAGTGTGCCACCCTGCTATATTGTGTGTTGCCTTAACTGCATCATAACGGATTCTGCAAGTGCCACGTGATGTACTATATTGTATTGTGTAAATCAATCTGGTTAATATATGTGCAATACTGGGTTGCCTGTGTTTTTGCCCTGTTCCTTTGGTATATGTTCTAGCCCGGTCTTGAAATAAAGAACCCCAAAAACGTGTGTCTGTGTCTTATGGAGTGAGAAGTCACACCACAAAGCACAGAAGAAAACCCAAGGTTTGAGCCTGTGTATTATCGGGCAAGAGGTCGCGCCTTAAAACATAGAGCATAACACTGGTGGCAGCGGTGGTTCTCGATCTGGCTTTAAATAGAACACCAAGGAACAATCAGGGAAAGTATGAAGATGGCTGCCAAAACACGCATACCCATACCAAGATTTGACCCCAACCAATACAATTGTATGATCAAACCATTACAAAGCATAGACTTTGAACACAACAAGGAAAAAATAGCAGTAACTTTACTACACCTGGGCCACTTAGTCTCACACATCACTACAAAAATTGTCCCTGAACTAACGTGGGCTCAATTTAGGGGCATAGTCACCCAAGCCGCTGCCCCATCACTTGGAAAGGTCATCGCCCTGTCACAACTAGACGCCCTTACCTACGACAGCAACCTAGATGACACACTCATCCAGGCCAGGCGACTTATCACCGCCGCTTACCCAGGGGCAGACACAGCCACCTGGGATATGCACACATTTAACACTCTCATCAGGATCCTCCCCAGCAACGTCAGAGAATATTTTAGTATCCACAACCCGTCGGGAGATCTTGACAAAGATATCCAACTGGTTCGCTGCCTCCTCGCCGCCCGCCCCAACCCCAACACATCGGAGCAGTCAGTCGAGTCCCGACCAACAAGCTACCTCACCAAAAGACCCAGCCAAACCCCAGCCACACCATGCAGGCGACATCACCTCCTATCCCACGGGCACTCCCCAACAAATGGCGCCCGGTCAGCAGAGATGCTAACAACCTAATTACCATCAACCCATGGAAATTCTTGGCATGCAACAACAGGTGCCCCATTCATGACATACGAGAACAACTAAAAACATCCTGATGCAAGAAAAACAACCAGGGGCGGTGCAAAGTCTCATCCATAGACAAGGAACCTCAGGACGAAGATGCTCCCACAACGGACTACTCCGACTCCAGGGAACCAGAGCCCGGCGAGGAGCTCACCCCAGCCCACCTGGATTTTTAGGCCTGCCTGCACACCTCCCCACAGTGGCGGGGGCTACATCACAGAAATATCATCCCCCGGCCTGTGACAAAAAGACATTGAACGGGGTACAAGCGAGGCTACTGGTTGACACAGGAGCGGCCAGATCATGCCTATACCACCACTTCTACTCCCGTCATGCCTCAGCTTTCAGCCCCCTACTCCCCACCACAGCCCACCTCGTAGACGTGGGGAACGGCCCCCTTCCTAACCTTAGGGAAACCGAGGCGCTCATGGCCAAAACCCACCAAAATGTTTCCACCAATCACAGATTTATAGTTTTCAATTCCACCTGCAAGGCATATGATTGTTATTTGGGCCTGGACCTCCTCCAGAAACTCTGCACCAGTACAGACCACTATAAACGGCTCCTCCACTTCAAGAAAGTACCTAGCCCAACCACCCAACCACCGTGCACATGCTCCAGCATAACCACCATCCACCTCCCCACTCGACCCACCACAACCCCCTGAGTCCCCACCCCCCCAAACCAACACCTACCACACCACCTTCCCCGCCACCATAGCCTCCACCCTCACCATTCCTCCCCGATACGAAGCATGGCTCCACCTTCATTGCCCCACCAGAAACTCCATTCTATTTTTCCAACCCCACTAGCCGGAGCTACCGCTGCATGTCTCATGTCCCCCACATTCCTACCCCCCCACATGACAGCAGTACGAGTGGCCAACATCTCCAACAACCCCCTAACCCTTCTCAAAGGCCTCATTGTTGGAGACATGGAGGAAGCAGAACCATGCCCCATTCCCTCCCCCCCCAACCACCACAACCACCCTACCCCCGATCCCTGACCACCTCAACCAACATCAAGCCAGCACTCTCCAACAACTCCTCTTGGACTTCCAAGACATTTTCTTCACGGGACCCACAGACATTGACCACACAACATACCTGTCCCAAGAGATTCATACCACAGGACTGCCCATACGCCAATCATCCAGAAGAAAAAACCCGAACCAAAGGGCAGAAGAAGACCGACAGGTCCAGGACATGCTCGATGTTGGTGTAATCTCTCCATCCACTAGCCCATGGTCATCCCCTGTTGTCCTGGTAAAAAAAAAAAAGACGGCATCACACACTTCTGCATCGATTATAGATGGCTGAATGATGTCATTACCAAAGATGCCACACCCCTATCCCATATAGATGACTCCCTCAATTCCCTATACAGATCATCATGGTTCTCCACCTGCTACCTCCAGTCGGGATATTAGCAAGTGCCCGTCCACCACGAAGACAAAGGCAAAACCGCTTTCTCCACAAGCTTTGGCAAGTACTACGAATTCAACGTGCTGCTTTTCGGCCTCTGTAATGCCCCAGCAACCTTTTCTTGCCTCATGGAATCTGTACTTAGTGGTCTCACCTGGGAAACATATTCCTGGTGTACTTAGACGACGTTATCGTATTCAGCCAAACCTTGGCCGCCCACCTCCACCGCCTAAAAAGGGTCTTCCTAAGAATATGACAGGCGGGACTCAAACTCAAACCTACTAAATGCATTCTCGCCCAATGCTTTGTCTCCTTCCTCGGACACACCATCTCTGAGCAGGGCATTGCACCAGACCCGGAAAAATTATGGCCCATCATGGACATCCCCATCCCCCGTGATGTGCATGAAGTCCACACATTCATCGGCCTCGCCTCCTACTACAGGCGTTTCATCAAGGGTTTCGCCAATATCACCAAGCCTCTCCATGACCTAACAAAAAAGGGTGAACCATCTGCCTGGACACCGGAACGATAGAGGCCTTCCAAACCCTTAAGAACAGATCAGTTACTGCTCCAGTCGTTGCATTTCCAAATTATTCCCTGCCTTCCCACCTATACACAGATGTCTCTCTCGTGGCAATTGGGGCCATCCTTGTACAAATGCAAGACAAATGAGAACACATCATCGTCTGTGCCAGTTGGACCCTCAACCAGGCCGAGAAGAACTATGCAGCCACAAAAAGAGAATGCCTAGGAATCATCTCGGCATTGGAATATTTCCGAGCCTACCTATCCGGGACCCACGGATCATTAATCACTCCAGTGGCTATGCCAATCAGAAACAAACAACGCCCAAATCATCAGGTGGAGAGGGACATTAGAAGAGTTGAATTTCAACATAGCCTACAGACCTGGCAAACTCCAAACTAACACAGACACACTCTCCACGCTGCCCATCAATTCCATTAACCCTTAAACTGTGGGGTTGTCGGAGGTGCGCCGTGCCCATCCCCCGGGGATATTCGTGCTCCAACTGACTTTATAAAAATATCTGCCAAAAATCAGTTATTACTTCTAGAATATTATAATTACATATGCGCATGGTACATACCTTCAGCTTTCTCCTGGGATGTTTTTTTTTAGCACTCGTCGACTACCGTACGACTTGTGGAGACTTCTGAAGTTGGGTAACAAAGTCTCCACTTTACACTTCCCGACTTCCCGTAATATGACTACCACTGCCAGATATTAACACTAGAAACACTATTCAATGATTTCCAAGTAGTTTGGAATCCATACTAAAAAAAAACAATGTGAAAGCAATGTAAAATACAAGTGCGTACGAGCCTCCCGCTCATGCTAATTCGCCGCTGGTATTCTGTCATTTCTTACTCATATACACACTCACACTTCATTATTTCTAGTACTTCATTACACTTATATATATCTACAGTCCTTTACCGCTTCCCACACGATGTTTAGTAGGGGTAGAGCTCAGAGGGCCTTTTATAATGGGTGCAAAAGGGGCAGAAATGGAAGAGCACAACTGCGACGTGATTTCACCATGAAGGATGAGAGTGAACTGAATGTACAATACATATCTCGGTAGCCAAGAGTTGAAAATGTCAGCTGCTAATGAATATGCAATGAAATAAGTCGTAGGAAATCTAGACAATACATAATAATTTAGGTAGCTCCAGGTGAATATAAATATCACTCAGGCTTCTCCCTTCCTTTCTTATATACATTTATATTACGAGAGTAGCTCATGCGGCATATTTCACAGGGAAAAAAGCAGGGGAAATTAGCGAACGAGTGCAGGTTGGATGTTGCCAAGTGATAATTAGCCAATTCCAGGTGCATGGCACTATCAATTACCTTATTTTTTTTATATCCCTCCAATATCCGTTGTAATATAGCCAAAGGCATGTCCGAATATTGGTTTTGTCCGGATATTGGTCCTGAAGCTCCAGCACTGGTTTTTCATGACCCTAACCTAACCTAACCTAAATCAGAAAACTACCTTCCTACCTCCCTACTGGACATGTATAGGACTTATTTAGGTCCCTTTTCACATAAATAATGCACATATAGCATGAATTTATTGAATTTTAACCAAAAAATGATGATTTAGAGGTGAGAGAGTCATAGGAGCTCAGAACTTGCCAGCATAGTATAAGTAAGTATCGGCCATGGAAATCATCTTTTCTCACATTTTATGCACTAAATTATTGGATACAGAGCATCAAATACAGTAAATGATGTAAATTACTACCAGAAAAATGGTTAGGTTAGGTTAGGTTAGGATAGGTTATGACCGGACATGAAATTCACTGCTTCCACCTTTTTCATAGCTGGTGCACTTAATAACCATGCATGAAAGAATTAAATTAAAAGCAGGAAATTATGATTAACACAATGTTAGGTTAGGTTAGGTTAGGACCGGACATGAAATTCACTGCTTCAACCTTTTTTCTAGCTGTTTTACTTAAGAACCATGCATGGAAAAATTAAATAGCAAGCAGGAAATTATGATTAACATTTAGGGTAATTTTTTAACACATGTACAGCATGATGAAAACAGGTTAGGCATGAAAATCTTTATGGTAACCATAGGTTAGGTTAGGTTAGGACCGGACATCAAATTCACTGCTTCAACCTTTTTTCTAGCTGTTTTACTTAAGAACCATGCATGGGAAAATTAAATTGCAAGCAGGAAATTATGATTAACATTTAGGGTAATTTCTTAACAAATTAACAGCATCATGAAAACAGGTTAGGCATGAAAATCTTTATGGTAACCATAGGTTAGGTTAGGTTAGGACCGGGCATCAAATTCACTGCTTCAACCTTTTTTCTAGGTGTTTTACTTAAGAACCATGCATGGGAAAATTAAATTGCAAGCAGGAAATTATGATTAACATTTTGGGTAATTTCTTAATACATTAACTGCATGATGAAAACGGGTTAGGCATGAAAATCTTTATGGTAACCATTAGGTTAGGACCGGACATCAAATTCACTGCTTCAACCTTTATTCTAGCTGTTTTACTTAAGAACCATGCATGGGAAAATTAAATTGTAAGCAGGAAATTATGATTAACATTTAGGGTAATTTCTTAACACATTAACAGCATGATGAAAACAGGTTAGGCATGAAAATCTTTATGGTAACCATAGGTTAGGTTAGGTTAGGACCGGACATCAAATTCACTGCTTCAACCTTTTTTCTAGCTGTTTTACTTAAGAACCATGCATGGGAAAATTAAATTGCAAGCAGGAAATTATGATTAACATTTAGGGTAATTTCTTAACACATTAACAGCATGATGAAAACAGGTTAGGCATGAAAATCTTTATGGTAACCATAGGTTAAGTTAGGTTAGGACCGGACATGAAATTAACTGCTTCAACCTTTTTTCTAGCTGTTTTACTTAAGAACCATGCATGGAAAAATTAAATTGCAAGCAGGAAATTATGATTAACATTTAGGGTAATTTCTTAACACATTAACAGCATGATGAAAACAGGTTAGGCATGAAAATCTTTATGGTAACCATAGGTTAGGTTAGGTTAGGACCGGACATCAAATTCACTGCTTCAACCTTTTTTCTAGCTGTTTTACTTAAGAACCATGCATGGGAAAATTAAATTGTAAGCAGGAAATTATGATTAACATTTAGGGTAATTTCTTAACACATTAACAGCATGATGAAAACAGGTTAGGCATGAAAATCTTTATGGTAACCATAGGTTAGGTTAGGTTAGGACCGGACATCAAATTCACTGCTTCAACCTTTTTTCTAGCTGTTTTACTTAAGAACCATGCATGGAAAAATTAAATTGCAAGCAGGAAATTATGATTAACATTTAGGGTAATTTTTTTACACATTTTCAGCATGATGAAAACAGGTTAGGCATGAAGTTAGGGTACTTACGAACAAGAAGCTGCCATCCTGATGTAATAACCCACTCTATCATCTCAGACTCTGACAGGAAGACCTTGCACCTGACACACCTTTCCACTTGAGAATCACCACCACTTATCACCAACACTTTCCACAACATTTTTTTTTTCATAACTGGAATCACATCACTTCACTGCACTGTACATGACAGTAAATTCCCGTGTGGTCTAGTGACGATCATCACACACATGATGAAGAAGGTGAAAAGCAGTATCAAGCACTGTAGGAGGTAGGGTATCACCACAAAAGCAATCACTTCAGCCGCGATTGTCGGAGGTGTTCAGGAGGCAGTATTGGCGACAGACAGACAGGCACCACGAGCGTAAACATGGCCAATCGGCGCGAGCGGGAAATTCAAACTGACGCAGTCCCAAAAAATTGAAAATTTTTCATTTTTTTTTTCGAATTTTTTGGCATTTTGGGGGTTGGGCAGCCCACAATATCCGAATAGTGAGTATATCCGAGTATTGGACGTCCGAATAATAGGGGGATTACTGTATATATTATTTTGTATAAGAATAGGGCATAGGGCTCATTTCAATGGATGAAAACAGTGGAAAAATCCGGGGAAGATTTACGTAGTGCAGAGCGGCTGAGCAGATGACACGAGAGGGTAATGGAGGGGAGGCAGGGAGGGGAGTCTAGAATGGGGGAAAATGGCTAAACTGTCAACAATGGATGGGAGTACTGATGACATTAGCAGCTCTGACTATTGTTGGACATTGGCAGTGCTGATAGATGATACAAGTAACCACCTGAAAGCCAGGGCGAATAAAAAAAAAACACAGTCACAGAAGTGACGCCCCGCGGTATGATCCATTGCACCCGACTGTCACAAAAGTGACGACCCGCGGTTTAGGGGTTAACAACGCCCCGACACTTCTACAACAGTGGCTAGACAAAACCAAACCGAATTGGATCCCCCACCACACCTCCAAACTTCAACAGCACGATCACCTGTACACACCCTCAGGACACATCGCCCTAGATCCACAAACGACCCACGACGCCATGACAAACTTGCACTCCGACAACAGGATCCACCTGGGGATAAACAAACTCACGCAAGTGTTTAATGACACCTATTGGACACCTGACCCCTCCCAGCTCGCGTAACAAGTGGTGCAAGCCTGCCGGGAAAAGACACCACCAAAACAGCAGGCCCCTAAGGACACATTCAAGCCAGCAAACCGTGGCAGCTCCTCTCTGTTGACGTTATTGGCCCACTTCCACCTAAATCGGGCTACAAATACATCATCACCTTTGTCGACACATACTCTAAATTCCTCATCACCTGCCCCGCAAAGGAACACCACGCACTCGCAGTGGCAGACGCACTACTATGCCAAGTGTTCCCATACTTCGGCATTCCCGAAGCTCTCCATGCTGACAATGCACCAGAATTCACTAGCAAAATATGGACACAACTGGCCTAAACATTCGGGTATGCCATTTCTCATTCCTCCCCCCACTGGCCACAAGAAAACAGCATCTGTGAGAGGAGCCACCGTACCCTAATGAACCAAATCCGCACAAGCATACAGCAAACACAAAACGAAGATTGGCCAGCCCATGCAAAAATCATACAATGGGGGATGAACTCATCCCCGCACGATGACGGTCTCACCCCTCATGAAAGAGTATTTGGCGAAACACCACTTCTCCTGCCGCTCTGAAACCACCTGCAGCCCCCTGCCAGCTCATTAGCATCTGATCCCCTACACCACCTCAAACGCAAGCTACACCACCTGACGTAAGACACACCAATCCCTACAAACCCAGCGATGTTGTCATGGTGGCAAGACTCCCTATCCCAAACAAATTATCACTGAGATACGAAGGACCTTTCACCATCATATAAGTCCTAAACCCCTACCAAGTCACAATACAATACCACAACACCACCCGCACCTACCAAAACTGCCACGTACACCACTTCCAACCAACCTCCACCCCCTCACAGCCACCTCCAACCCCCACGTCACCTCACCATCCTGCTACGGCCGGGACGATGACTCACTCTCCTATTACTTCACCCCTTCCACCTTGTCCCCCTCGCCTAACCCCCCCACTTTAACCCCCCCATGACTCCCCACCAACACCTGATGCCCCCTCCCCATCTCCGACGCCCTCACCACACCTCGCACCACCCAACGCCACGCCGCCTCCAAGCCAACCGCTACACCACCCACCAACCACAATGACACCCACCACCCCACCAGCACACCCACATTCTCCAAGATCACCACTTCAACACACCATCACTGCTCCGGCACCAAGGACCCCGATCCCCAACACCACACCCAGGGCTCTTGTTTGGCGAGCCACAGCTCGCAAATGCGAGTATTTTTTCCCTTCGGCAAACAAATTTTACACGCAAGTCGCCTTTTGGCAAGGAGAGAATACATCCACTTCAAAACCCAGCAACCTACAAAATACGTAAATCTCACTTAACCCGCCCCATCACCCTGACGTACGATGCACGTCACAGCTTTTTTTCACTCTGAGACCCACCAATGTGCATCTTACGTCAGTCAATTGCAAGGCCCGTCGTTTGCACATTTTTCAAGATTCGTAGGTGATTTTTGGTAGCCATATGGGAGAGACCTTTCTCTACCCCCAGCCATGTGGCAACACTGCCTGACCCTGCGTAACCCCCTCCCTCGGGGGGTGCGCCATTTTCTCGCAACTCACCTTTAGCAGTGACCTGGCCAGTAAAGACACGTAGCACCACAGTCTCTCCAATGACGAAATTCAATGTGAAAGTGATTCCTGATGTGAAGAACAAAGATTACATGGCACCAGAGAGTAATGAACAGAAGTAACGAGGAGGTAACATCGCCAAGGTAGGTGCGATATGTTGATATTTTTGGTATGGGAACAACGCTTCGCCTATATTACTGTGTGAAAAACAATTAACTCTTGAACTACATATAAATTTGTACCAAATAAATAAATATTTACGAGTCTGTGTGGTTTTGGTTAAGTTTCCCTTGCATAGGGAGCATCATTTATGGAGTGCAGCATCATAGAAACCGGTGAGGGATCCCTTGCCTGTTTAGGATATTTTTCACTTCAGGTGAGCGCTTTCTCGCTGAATTTTCGATGTTTCTCACCATAAGCAAATGTTTGAGCCAAAAAAAGATAAGTTGAAAATCGGTCGGGTTCTGAGGGTGGGTTGGGTAAAAAAGCAGTCGGGTCAGGGCGGGTTAAATGAACAAAAAAGCACGTTGTGATCAATTATTAAGTCTTTCCTTGTCGCCACTGTGAATGTTTAAAAACAGACCGACAATCACCAATATACACAAGCAACAAACCCCATTATATGATTCTAATCATCACAATGTGTAAATAAATATATTTACTGCTCATAAAATGTTTCGGCTTGTAGTCAGTTAGGCTACTAAAAATTTATTTGGCTCCTAAATCTGAAACCTTAGGAGCCAAATGGCTCGCAACCATCGAAAATTAGCAGGACCCCTGACACCACCTCCGCCACCACCCAGCCCACGTGGCCCAACCACCACACCACCCACCCCACCCGGCATAACACTCCCATGCCCATCACCAACGATCTCACTGACACCATCTGTGCCCTACATACCACCCTCTGCCAACACCACTCACTCATCCACACATGCCGACACCCCACCAAGGCAAACTGCCCACACCCAGCCTCATTCCTCACCACCTCCTCATCCCCTACACCAGTCCTAACCACCACCAAGACACGCTCAGGGTGGCTCTCACACCTGCCTGTCAGATTCATCCACACCCCATCACCACCAAGCACACCATCAGCCCATACCCACCACACACCACCCACACCAATCACCAACCCTCTCACCCTACACCATGTGGCTCAGAATATTCCGCGAGCCAAGCCCACTAATCCAATTAGCACAGTGCTCCCCCATAAAAGTGGGCCTACCACCTGCATCTCCAGTCTACTACTGTCAACCACAGAGCACACACCTCCTTCCCCACCACCGGAGATGAATATCCGCCATGACCACTGGACTCCTGCCGGAAGGTGGAAACACCGGATAAGGGGCACATCACAGCTACTCGACCTCCTCCAAGCAACTAACCAGCACTCCACACTAGACATTGTGTTCAACTTCTCTCATATGCCCCTCCCCCCCCGCAACATAACAAACACTGAGTTAGCAGTCCAGGGACATTACTCTCTGGCTGCAGCAACCATCGCCAGACTCGGGATGAGACTTGCTCTAAAGCAATCCCACGCAGCAGCACAGCAACATCCACCGGATTTGCTGTAGAGGGAGTGACCGCCAGTTCTTCCTCTTCTGCCAACCACCTTCAGAAGTGGAGGCACGATTACGTCTGCTGGACTAGCTGGCGTGAAAGCGTCCGCCGGACCTCTCCTTCTCATCCTAGGAAAGGGAGCAGAGCCTTGCTAGTGTCTGCTGGACCTGCCATAGTGGAGGCACCCGCCGGGTACTCCACAGCTGTGACTAGCCCCTGGCAACAGGAGCGTGGTAGTGTCTGCCAGACCTGCCCAATTGAAAGCGTCCGCCGAATCTCTCCCTCCTTCCGTCACCAGGATGAGAGGTGCCCCGGTAATGTCCGCCGGACTTGCCGGGCAATAGGAGCGCCCGCCGGATTCCTTCTCCCTCTCCTCAGTCCAGGAGCCTGGGCAACGTCCGCCGGACCAGACCAGAGGAGCATCCGCCGGATCTCCATCTTCGTCTCCAGCGTGGAGTTGTGGCAGTGCCTGTTGGGTCTGCCAGGAAGAGGGAGCAACTGCCAGTTCTCCCTCCTCCACTAAGCCGAAGGCTCCTGTAGAGGAGCAAGTCTCTGGCATGGCCCAACCGTCCTGCAGCCGAGTGAGACGTCCTTCTGCCTCCTCTCACACCACCCGGGGTGGAGATTTCTCCCCTACAGATACGTCGTGGCAGAGTGTGTGGAGCGGACCTGTAGTAGGTATCCAGTCGGTCCAGCCACCCCCACTCCTGGTGCAGACGCTGATGGACTCGCAGGGGCACCATGGCCACAGGCGACTCCTGACGGCCCCCTCTCCCCGACAAGACCGCAGCCCCCAGCCATTGAGGGGCACGCCACCATCTCTGGGTCCACCTGGGTTCTAGGGCGCCCCCTCCCCCACACTCCAACAACGTCCCAAGCCAGACGAAGGGCCGCCCGCCTCCTGGTCTTATTCGGCCCCAGTTCTGAGGGCCTGACTACTCCCGAAGCCACCTCCCAGAGGACCCGAGGCGAGCCTCCCTCCACGCCTACCAGGCATCCCCAACGTAAGGCATCTCCACTCTCTCCAGACAGCCCTCCTCTTACACCGGGCCACCACCCGAACCTCCCGGGAGTGTGTCACCCTTCTTCCCCCTCCTTTCGCCCCATCCGAACTGAGTACCAACTTCCCTTCCCACCGTAGTTCTTCCCAGTGGATCTTGTCCCCTGTGAAGTCCCTCTTCCCCAGTGGTGACCCTTGTATACCCCCGTGTGTGACAACTACCCCTCCCCACATACCTCAGTTCGCAAATGCAGCAACTTGTGACTTCCCCAGTGACTTTCGGTGAACTCTCGTTGGTGTGAAGGTTCGGTGTTCCCATAGTGTTACGAGGGGAATACACCCAAGGCCTACCGTTGCTGGACAAATACTGAACAGTGTACGTAGCACCCCCCAATCGGGACTCCCAGTGAGCCACCCTGCTATATTGTGTGTTGCCTTAATTGTCTCATAACGGATTCTGCAAGTGCCACATGTGATGTACTATACTGTATTGTGTAAATTAATTTGGTTAATATATGTGCAATACTGGTTTGCCTGTGTTTTTGCTCTGTTCCTTTGGTATATGGTCTAGCCTGGTCTTGAAATAAAGACCCCCAAAAGCTTGTGCCTGTGTCTTGTGGAGTGAGAAGACACACACAGAAGAAAACACAAGGGTTGAGCCTGTGTATTACGGCACGAGAGGTCACGCCGTAAAACACAGAGCATTAAAAAACTAAACTAATACCATCACTATTGGAAACAATAATAGACATTGTTTTTTATTCGTTCAATATGGTAGACCTTTCCTAAACTAAATCAGACTATCAGGAGGTAGGAAAAAAAAAAGTCATCAAACCTAAAAAGTTAACCATACCTCGTCTTTTTACCTCAGCCAGCGAAGTTGAAGGAGGTTATGTATTCACCTATGTTTGTTTGTCCACACGATATCTCCAAAAGTTCACAGTGAATTTCAATGAAATATTGTGGAAGGGTGGGCCATGGGCCAAGAGATAATTGATTAAACTTTGGGGTGGATCTGGATCATGATCTGGAATACCTTGCACAATGTCTCCAGAAGTTCTCAATGAATTTCAATGAAATGTTGTGGAAGGGTGGACTATGAGCCAAGAAAGAATTGATTAACTTTGGGGGTGGATCTGGATCCGGATCTTATGTATCCCACACAGCATCTCCAAAACTCTCAATGAATTTCAATCAAGTTTTGTAGATGAGTAGGCCATGGGTTGTTATGCTCTGTGTTTTAGAGACAATTTCTTGCCTCGTAAACCACAGACGTAAGCCTTGGGTTCTTTAATTCTGGGCCAAGCAAGGACATATAATAAAGGAACAAGGCATAAACACAGGCTAACCAGTTTTACCCGTATATTACCTTATATCGGCTTACAATATGAAACAATGTATGTGGCACTTACAAACACTTACTACACATTATAAGGGCAACACACAATAAATAGCACGAATACACCTAAGGGGTTGCAAATCTCATAATCACTGAATGTCTCTGCTGAAGCGCCACACAACTTAATATAAGTTCACAAACACTTAGCCCTGGTATGGGTTAACACACAAGTTCATAGGGGAAGATCTGAAACTAGGGTCACTGAACCTTCATTTAGGGGAATATGGGGGTAATCATAGGTTCACTAGGGGAATTTAACCTTAGGAGTGAGGAACCTCAAATTAAAGGAGATACACAGTTCAACATGGGTCCAATGGGGAAACTGGTTCTAGAGGGAATGGTAACTGAATTCACTTATATTGGTTGGACTTCACTAGGGAGGCCAAAGGTTGCAAGTATATATATAAACACAAGGGGGTTGTACAGTCTGATACAAATACACTGCATCTTTGTTTCCAATGGATAGACAGGGAGGACACAAGTTCACACAGGGGCAGGGGTTTACACTAGGAGATTCAGCAGATAGTTCTAGCAACACTGAAAGGAAATGCACAGTCTGTGGTGGCTTATACCAGGAGGTTCAGGTGGCGGCCAGGTGTAGGTGGGAGGCTGTCAGGGGTGTGCTCTCGGGCTACGTGGTGAGTCGTCCAACATGGGCAGCTGGACGGTGTGGTGGAAGGCCCTCTCGAGTCTCTCCTAGAGGGGCCCTCAGGAGTGGGATGGCCCTCAGGGCTGGGGCCAAACAAGGCGAGGAGGCAAGTGGCTCGACGCCGGCCTTTGGAGGTGGTGGGCGTCCTGTAGGCAGCCTCAGGCTGGGTCAGGCCCAGGGTCGGTGGTGTGCCCCTCGGCGGCTGGGGGCTGCGGTCTCACCGTGGTGGGGAGGCCGTCAGGTGTCGTCTGCGGCCGCACTGTCTCGGGGAGTCTATCAGTGAAGGGGACAGCTGGACTGACAAGATGCCCATGACAACTCCGCTCCAGACGTCCTGCCACTGCGACCCAATAGGGGACATCTCCCTCAGCCACGGGAGGAGCAGGCCGAGCCAGGGGCATGTCTCTTGGCAGAAGCCTCTGGACTAGTGGAGGTGGGAGAACCGGTGGTTGCTCACTCTACGTGGCAGGTCCAATGGACGCTGCCAGAACTCCACTCTGGGGTCAAGGAAGGAGATTCTGAGGAAGCTCCTCTGGCCTGGGAAGTCCGGTGGACATTGCCCAGGCTCCCAGGTTGAGGAGTGGAGGTGGGAAGTCTGGTGGACTCTCCTCCCGCCCAGTAAGTCCGGCAAATGTTACCGAGGTGCCACTCGTCCTGGTGGCAGCAGGATGGGGAGATTCGGTGGACGCTCCCACTCCTGTAGGTCTGATGGATGCTACCATGGTCCTGCTGCCAGAGGAAAGTCACAGCCTAGGAGTATACGGTGGATGCCTCCTCTATGGCAGGTCCAACGGACAGTACCAAGGCTCTGCTCCCTTCCCTGGGAAGAAAAGCAGGGGAGATCCGGTGGACGCTCCCACGGCAGCTAGTCCGATGGACGTAGCCGTGCCCCTGCTCCCGAAGGTGGGTGACAGAAGAGGGAGAACCGGTGGTCATTCCCTCTGGTGGAAGTTACTGCGCCGCTGCTCCTCTGGGGTGATGTAGGTCTAGGAAAACCGGTGGTCATTCCTCCTCTTTTCGCAGATCTGGTGGAAGCTGCCGAGGACCTATGTGGAACTGTGCGTCGACGAGTCCCACCCCGAGTCTGGCGAGTGCTGCTGTGACGGGAGAGCAGTCTGCCCGGACTGCTCACTTATCGCTGGTCTGTCCATGTGGCCGAGGGACATATGGTAGCGGGTGACGTGGGCCGGTGTGGCACGGAAGGCAAGGTCATCTTTCTGTGGTCTACTCGTAGGGTGGTGGTTGCCTACCAGTTGTCTCCTTGTCGGGTGAGGGTCTCGGTGTCAGTGCACATTTCACCACCATTCCGGGGGTTGAAGTCACGTCCCCATGGCTGGAGGTGGTAGATGTCGGAAGTGGATGTCTGGTGTGTATGGGTGAGGTGGTGGAGGAGGTTTGTCTAGTGTTGTGTGGGCTGGTTGAGCTTCTGGTGATGGCTGAAAATGACGTCCAATGTTGAGGGTTGGTGCGTCGTATGGAGGAGGTTGATCAGCTGCAAGGTTCCTTTTAATCGGTGTTTCCTCCCTCCAGTAGGAGTCCATAGGATGTGTCTGATTCTCATCTTGGGTGGTGGAGAGCAAGGTGAGTGACCTGTGACTGGCGGCTGGAGACTGGAGATGGGGGGAGGCTGTCCTGCTTTTATGAGGTCGGGGGGAGGGGGGGTTGTCTTAATCGGATTAGCGGGTCTGGCCACTTGAATATTCCATTCCTCATGGTGCATCTGTAGGGTGAGGGGGTTGGTGTTTGGTGTGGGTGGTTCTGTGAAGGTGTGGGTGGGTGGTGTGTTTGGAGGTGATGGGGTAGGTGCGTATCTGGCGGGTGGGCAGGATAGGCAGCCTGATCTGGTTCTGGTGGTGGTTAAGACAGATGTTGGTGGTGAGGAGGTGAGTGGGGAGTGTGGTAGGTGGGCGTGGGTGGTTTGTGGTGATGGGGTGTGGGCGTGTGGTGGTGGAGGTGGGCTGGGGGTTGGGAAAGTGATGGTGTGCATCAAGGTTGGTGATGGAGAAGTTGATGGAGAACAGCATGGGCATGCTAGGTGGGTGATTGGTGGTGGTGTGGCAGGTGGACCAGGTGGGGCCTGGGTTGGTGGCGGTGGTGTGGTGGTGGAGGGCGGAATCTGAGGTGAGGTTGCCGGGGGTGGGGAGGGTGTTTGAGGTGTGGGTGAGGAGTCGAAGGAGGGTGTGCCGAGGGGGGTGGTTAAGGAGGGGGAGGCTAGGTGAGGGGGAAGAGGCAGATGATGTGACATAGTATGGGAGTGAGTCATCGTCATTGTGGCTGGGTGGTAGGGTGACGCGCGGGGTAGGTGAGGCCGAGGGTTGATGGGAAGGAGAGGCGGGGGGTTGGGAGGAACGCACGTATTAGTTTTGACAGGTGCATGTGGTGTTGCATGATGATTTGGTAGGGGTTTGGGACTTTGATGACTGTGAAAGGCCCTTCGTAAAGTGGTGATAGCTTGTCTGGGGATGGTAATTTTGTGACCATGACGACGTTGCCTGGCTTGTAGAGGTTCATGGCTGTAGTGTCGGGTTTGAGGTCCTGGGTGCTTTGTAGGTGATGTAATTTCCGTTTAAGGTGGTGTAGGGGATCGGAGGTGGGGGAAGTGGATGGGGGATCCAAGTGGTTGTGGAGTGGCAACAGGAGGGTGTTTTGCCAAATACTCATTCATGAGGGGTGATGCCATCCTCGCGGGGGCATGAGTTCATTCCCCGCAGTATAATCTTCACATGGGCTGGCAAGTCTTCATTTTGTATTTGTTGGATCCTTGTTCGTACATGGTTGAGTAACGTGCGGCGGCTCCTCTCACAGATGTTGTTTCCTTGGGGCCAGTAGGGAGATGAATGGGAAATGGTATACCTGAATATTTTGGTGAGTTGCGCCTATATCCTGCTGGTGAAGTCGGGTGCATTGCCGGATTTAAGGGCCTGAGGAATGCTGAAGTATGGGAACATGTGGCACAACAGGGCGTCGACCACGGCGACAGCGTGGTGTTCCTTGGTGAGGCAGATGATGAGGAATTAGTAGGTGTCGACGAAGGTGATGATGTACCTGTTAATCACATCGACAGAGAGGAGCTGCCACAGTTTGCTGGTGTGGATGTTTCTGGAGGGGCCTGGTGCTCTGGTGGTGTCTCTTCCGAGGGCACACTCTCGGCAGGATTGCACAACTTGCCTGACTAGTTGGGAGGGATTTTGTGTCCAGTAGATGTCATTAAAAATCTGCAGGAGTTTCTTTGTTCCGAGGCATATACCGTTATCGGAGTGTGTGTATATTAGGGTGTCCAGGGCCGTGTGTGGGTCAAGGACTATGTGTCCTGATGGCATGCAGAGGTGGTCGCCGTGTCATTGGAATTTGGAAAATATGTGATGGGGGATCCAGTCTGGCCTGTCATTTTCTTGCCATTGTTGCAGGAGGCTTGGGGCAGTGTTGATGGGCAACCCGGACAGAGCGTCAGCGTTTGTGTGTAGTTTGCCTGGCCGGTAGGCTATATCAAAATTAAATTCTTCTACAGTTTTCCTCTGTCTGATGATCTGGGCATTGTGGGTTTCTGATTGATGTAACCACTGGAGCGACTGGTGACCGGTGGTAATGATAACATGGGTGCCGGACAGGTAAGCCCGGAAGTACTCCAGTGCCCAGATGATTCCCAGGCATTCTCGTTTTGTGGCCGCGTAATTTTTCTTGGCCTGGTTGAGAATGCGGCTGGCACAGGCGATGATATGTTCTCGTCCTTCTTGGACTTGAGCTAGGACGGCCCCGATTGCTACAAGAGAGAAGTCAGTGTATAGATGGAAGGGCAAGGTGTAGTTGGGGAATGCGACGACTGGGGCCATAATGAGTTTGCTCTTGAGGGTATGGAAAGCTTGTATGCATTCAGGTGTCCAGGTGAATGCTTTGCCCATTTTAGTTAGGTCGTGAAGTGGTCTGGCTATGTTTGCAAAGCCTTTCATGAAATGTCAGTAGTAGGTGGCGAGGCCAAGGAAAGTGCGGACCTTGTGTAAGTCGCGGGGGATGGGGATGTCAGCAATGGCTCGTAATTTGTCTGGTCAGGTGCAATGCCCTCCTTGGAAATAATGTGTCCCAGGAAGGAGACGGAGCATTGGGAAAGGACGCATTTGGATGGTTTGAGTCTCGCTTGTCATATTCTGAGGAAGACTTGTTTGAGGTGGTGGAGATGGGCGGCCCAGGTTTGACTGAAGATGATAACGTCACCTAGGTATGCCAGGCATATTTCCCAGGTGAGGCCGCTGAGTACAGATTCCATGAGTCGGGAGGATGTTGCTGGGGCATTGCAGAGGCCGAATGGAAGGATGTTAGATTCATAGTTCTCCCCATTGCTTGTGGAGAATGCAGTTTTGCCCTTGTCTTCAGGGTGGACTGGGACTTGCCAATATCCGGACTGGAGGTCGAGAGTGCAGAACCATGATGCCCCGTATAAGGAGTCGAGGGAGTCACTTATCCTGGAAAGGGGCATGGCATCTTTGGTGGTGACGTCATTTAGCCGCCTGTAGTCAACACAGAAGCGTGTGATGCTGTTTTTTTTTTTTTTTTACTAAGACGACATGTGATGACCAAGGGCTGGTAAACGGGGAAATTACACTGGCATTTAGCACGTCCTGGACCTGCCGTTCTTCTTCTGCCTGTTGGTTTGGATTTTTTCTTCTGAATGGTTGGTGGATAGGCGGTCCTGCAGCGTGGATCTCATGGGACAGATGTTGTATGGCCAATGTCTGTGGGTCCCGACGAGATGTCCTGATAGTCCAGGAGAAGGTGTCTGTCAGTTTGTTGTTGTGTAAGGTGCTTGAGGATCGGGGGTAGGGTGGCTGGGGGGGGGAGGGGGGTAGGTGCATGGTTCTGCTTCTTCCATATCTCTGAGTACTAAGCCTTTGGGGAGGGTAAGGGGGGTGGTAGAGATGTTGGTAATTCGTACTGCTGCTATGCTATGTGGGGGGGCAGGAAAGTGGGGGATAGCAGGCAGGAGGAGGTAGCTCTTGTTGGTGGGGTTGGGGAGAATAGGACAGAGTTTCCAGTGGCGTGTGGAGGTGGAGCCAGGCCTCGTGGTAGGGGAGAATGGTGAGGGTGGTAGTGGGGATAGTGGTGGGTTGTGGGGTAAGAGGGGGGCTGGGGGTTGTGGGCAGTGGGGGGTTGGCATGATGGATTGGGCTGGGGGTTGTGGCATGATGGATTGGGCTGGGGGTTGTGGCATGATGGATTGGGCTGGGGGTTGTGGCATGATGGATTGGGTGGAGTGGTGTGTGGGAGGTGTGGTGGAGCAAGTGCAGCGTGGCTGGGTAGGTGGGTCTGGTAGTTTCTTGAAGTGAAGGTGCTATCTGTAGCAATCAATGTTTGTGTGGAGTTTTTGGAGGAGATCCAGACCCTGTCGTAAGCACGGCAGGTGGAATTGAAGACGATAAACTGGTGTTGGGTGGAGACGTTTTGATGGGTTTTGGCACATAGCGCTCCGGTCTCCCCACAGATGGCCAGGGGCCTGTCTCCTGTGTCTACGAGATGGGTGGAGGTGGGGAGTTGGGGGCCGAAAGCCGAGGTGTGACAGGAGTAGAAGTGGTGGTAGAGGCAAGATCTGGCCACTCCCATGTCAGCCAGAAGCCTTGCATTCACCCCATTCAGCCTCATTTTGTTGTAGACTGGGGGGCGGTATTTGTGGGAGGTGGCCCCCGCCACCGTGGGGAGGTGCAGCGGCGGGCCTAAAAATCCAGGTGGGTTAGGGTGTCCTCCTCGCCAGGGTCAGGTTCCCTGGAGTGGGAGTAGTCAGCTGGCGGGGAGTTGTCCTCGGTGGTATCCTCTTCTATGGAGGATACTTTGTGCCGCCCCTGGTCGGTTGATCTGCACTGGGAGGCCTTCAATTGTTCTTGTATATCATGGATTGGACATCGGTTGTTACAGGCTGAGAATTCCCATGGGTTGATGGAAATCAGGTTGTTGTTATCTTTCTGGTTTGGAAGCCTTTTGGTGGGAAGGACCCTTGGTATGGAGGGTGGTGTTGAAGGCATGGTGTGGTTGGGTGGTGTCCGGGGCTTAGTTTGAGGTGGTTTATGGGTTTGGACTCGGCTTACTGCCCCGATACGCTGAGGGGTTGGGCGGCCGGCAAGAAGGTGATGGACCAACTGGATGTCTTTGTCGTGGTCTCCCGTGGGGTCTTAGATGGTGAAATGTTCTCTGATGACGCTGGAGAGAATCCTCAGAAGAGTATTGAAGGTATGTTGATCCCAGGTAGTGGCGTCAGCTCCTGGGTATGTGGTGGTGACGAGTCGCCTAGCATGGATGAGGGTGTCATCGAGGTTTCTGTCGTATGTGAGGGCATCGAGTTGTGATAAGGCGACGACCTTTCCTAGTGGTGGTGTGACTCCTTGGGTCTCGATCTGCCTGAAATCAACCCACGTTTGTTCTAATACGATATTTGCAGTGATGCAGGAGACTATTTTGCCTAGGTGTGGTAAGGTTACTGCTATTTTTTCTTTGTCGTGTTTTTACCCTATGTCCAGTAAGGGTTTGATCATGCACATTTGTGTCAATATCATATTGTTCGGGGTCGAATTTAGGTATTGGTACGTGTGTTTTGGTCGCCATTTTGGTACTTTCCCTTTTTGTTCTTTGCCGGATTTAGAACCACCACTTGCCACCAGTGTTATACTCTGTGTTTTAGAGACAACTTCTTGCCTCATAAACCACAGACATAAGCCTTGGGTTCTTTAATTCAGGACCGGGCAAGAACGTATAATAAAGCAACAGGGGATAAACACAGGCTAACCAGTTTTATCCGTATATTACCTTATATTGGCTTACATAATCAGACAGTGCATGTGGCACTTACAAACACTTACTACACATTATAAGGGTAACACACAATAAATAGCACGAATACACCTAAGGGGTTACAAATCTCACAATTAATGAATGTCTCTGTCGAGGAGACACACAACTTAATATAAGTTCACAAACACTTAGCCCTGGTAAGGGTTAGCACACAAGTTCATAGGGGAAGAACTGACTCTGGGGTCACTGAACCTTCATATTGGGGAATGTGAGGGTAATCATAAGTTCACTAGCGGAAGATTTAACCTTAGGAGTGTGGAACCTCGAATTAAAGGAGATACTCAGTTCAATATAGGTCCAATGGGGAAACTTATTCTAGAGTGAATGGTAATTGAATTCACTTATATTGGTGGACTTCACTAGGGAGGCCGGAGGTTACAAATATGTATATCAATACAAGGGGGTTGTACAGTCTGATACAAATACACCGAGTCTTTGTTTCCAATGGATAGACAGGGAGGACACAAGTTCACATAGGGGCAGGGGTTTACACTAGGAGATTCAGCAGATAGTTCTAGCAACACTGAAAGGTAATGCACAGTCTGTGGTGGCTTATACCGGGAGGTTCAGGTGGCGGCCAGGTGTAGGTGGGAGGCTGTCAGGGGTGTGCTCTCAGGCTACATGGTGAGTCATCTGACGTGGTCGGCTGGGCGGCATGGCGGGAGTCCCTCTCGAGTCTCTCCTAGCAGGACCCTCAGGAGTGGGATCGCCCTCAGGGCTGGGGCCAAACAAGGCGAGGAGGTGGGTGGCTCGATGCCGGCCCTTGGAAGTGGCAGCTGTCCTGTAGGTGGCCTCAGGCTAGGACAGGCCTGGGTTTGGTGGCATGCCCCTTGGTGGCTGGGGGCTGCAGTCTCACTGAGGTCGGGAGGCTGTCAGGTGTTGTCTGCGACCACGCTCTCCCAGGGAGTCCTTCAGCATCTGGGGGCGTGGAGGGGACAGCTGGACTGACAGGATGCCCACAACAGGTCTGCTCCAGACGTCCTGCCACTGCGACCATGTAGGGGAGCAATCGCCGCCCCAGGTGGTATGGGGGGAGGACGAGGGACGTCTCACTCGCAACAGAAGGAGCGAGCCGAGCCATGGACGTGTCCCTTGGTGGAAGCCTCCAGACTAGTGGAGGAGGGAGAACCGGTGGTTGCTCCCTCTACATGGCAGGTCCGATGAACGCCGCTGGAACTCCACTCTGGGGTCAAGGAAGGAGATTCCGAGGAAGCTCCTCCAGCCTGGCAAGTCTGGTGAACATTGCCCAGGCTCCCGGGTCAGGGAGTGAGGGTAGGAGGTCCGGTGGACGCTCCTCCCGCCTGGTAAGTCTGACAGACGATACCGGGGTGCCACATGTTCTGGCAGCAGCAGGATGGGGAGATCTGATGGACGCTCCCACTCTTGTAGGTCCGATGGACGCTACAACACTCCTGCTGCCGGGGGAAAGTCACAGCCTAGGAGTATCCCGTGGATGCCTCCTCTATGGCAGGTCCGGTGGATGCTACCAAGGCTCTGCTTCCTTCCCTGGGATGAAAGGCTGGGGAGATCCGGTGGACGCTCCCACGGCAGCTAGTCCGATGGATGTAGCCGTGCCCCTGCTCCCGAAGGTGGATGTCAGAAGAGGGAGAACCGGTGGTTGCTCCCTCTGCGGTAAATCTGTGGAAGTTACTGCGCCGCTGCTCCCCTGGGGTGACATAGGTCTAGGAAGACCAGTGGTCATTCTTCCTCTTTTTCCAGATCCAGTGGAAGCTGCCGAGGGCTTATGTGGGACTGTCTGTTGATGAGTCCCATCCCGAGTCTGGCGAGTGCTTTTTTTTTTTTTTTTTTTTTTTTTTTTTTTTTGCTGGCGAGTGCTGCTGTGGTGGGAGAGTAGTCTGCCCAGACTGCTCACTTGCCGCTGGTCTGGCCGTGTTGAAGAGGGACATATGGTAGCAGGTGACGTGGGCCGGTGTGGCATGCAAGGCAAGGTCACTTTTCCATGGTCCCTTCGAAGGGTGGTGGTCGCCTCCCCATTGTCTCCTCATCGGGTGGGGGTCTCTGTGTCGGAGCGCATTGCATGGGTCAAGGAACAATTGATTGAATCTGGGGGCAGATCAGGATCTTATGAATTCCACACACTATCTCCACGGATCCAGCTCCTTGGTAATGGCAATGACATTGGCGAAGGAATGCGCCGAGTGCTTTCTATTTTATTCTTGCTACCGTTTGATGATTTTATTCAGTTTTGTGGAGAACTCTGGAAGCGTATGGATAACAAACAATACCCATTAGTAATTTCATAGTCCCATCATCTCTAGTAATATATTTCAGGCAATGCCAAACGAATTCATTCTGCTGAGAATGGTTCATAGGAGCTTGTATTAAAACTATCACCATTAATACTCTCATGGTCTGGGCAACTTGATTATGATAATCCAGCTAACGACAGATGATTTTATTCAGCTGAAAGTCAGTGGTGCCTTAGTGTGTTAATACTGTCGCCGTTAACCCCCTCAGACAACTTGTTTTCTCCAGATGACGCCGAACAATTTTAATCACTGACAGTGAGTCAACACCTCTGATGATCGGAACAACTGTACTGTACTACTGCATTCCAGGTAATGCCAGAAGAATGGTGTGCTTCTGAAAAGCCTAGTATTCCGCTAGATGGCGCTTTGCAATGGACAAACACATTCCCCGCGTTGTTTAAAAAGCATATTTTTCTTTGTCAAATATCTACACTGTTGTGTGAAACTGTGAATCATAGTAATGTCATATACCATAATATAAATAATACAAATAGAACACATATATAACGTAGAGTGAATTGTTTATATTTATCGTAAACGGAAATTAAAATGTCATTGATGGCACGTGGTGGCAACCTGCCCTTTCAGTGGTCCTATATTATTTAATTTCTGCTTCATTAGTGCAAGTTTGGTTCTTAATGCATAATTTGTTCAGACTGTAAATTACACCTAGTGGATATTTTGACTCATTTAGTCTCTAAGTGGGCAGAAATTTAAAGTTGAGTAAATACTGGGACTCAACATTTTCCTCACTCCCTTCACGCATGCGCAAAGAAGTCCCGTGTTGCTCCTGATACCCTCCAAAGCAAATACAGTACCTAACTTCATCTAACCTATCCAGACCACAAGTAGTCTTAATTGTAATATTTTAAGCATTAGTCCTCATGCGTTTGTTTTGAAAACAAATCGCTCATGAAAAAAAGAAAATGAACACAGGACTGTCTTGCAGTGCGCATGCGTGAAGGGAGTGAGGAAAATGGTGAGTCCCAGTATTTACTCAACATTAAATTTCTGCCCACATAGTCAAAATACCCACTAGGCGTAATTTATAGTCTGAACAAACCATGTATTAAGAACCAAACTAGCACTAAATGTAGCAGAAATTAAATAATGGGCGAGTTGCCATCAAATGCCATCAATGATATTTTAATTTCCATTTACGATAAATATAAACAATTCACTCTACGTTATATATATGTGTTCTGTTTGTATTATTTATATTATGGTATATGACATTACTCTCTTTCACAGTTTTACACAATAGTGTAGATATTGAACAAAGAATAATATGCTTTTTAAACAGTGCGGGGAATGTGTTTGTCCAAAGCGAGAGAGCCATCTAGCGGAATACTAGATTTGAAGGCACCCCATTGTGTTGTGTTGTGAGTCGTAGAGTCTGAGAGTGGTTAGCCATACTGCAACATTTTATGCAACATTTGTATCCAACAAATGTGCTAATATTTGAACTTATACGACAGGAACTTGTACCGCAGTGCTTCGTCACTGTATAATAATACAGTATTAATCTAAGCCTTCGTATTTTTGTTTATTCCTACCTCCATATGATTTTATTTTTCTCGAAGATAGATTTGTTGAACTGGAGAGGTTAGACACATGTCATTAACCCCTTCACTGCTAGATGTCCTTCCCAAATTGAATAAAATCATCTGGTGGTAGCGGGAATAAAACAAATGCGTCACCGTGGTGAGGGGATTAAACCCAAGATGCAAAGGGGAAGGCGAGCTCGTAAATTTTTGACGTACATTTATGGAACGTCCGTGGCTATTATATTTGATTAGCCTGCACCCTATGTTACAAAGCGCAGTCATTAAGGATGTAGGAAGAAGGCCAGGCAGGCATGTTCTGTCTTCGTCACATGCGTCAGAAAATTTTGAAAAGGAAATGATAGCCTCCTTGAAATACAGGAGTTAGGGGTTAAAGCCACCAACCACCCGGCAAGCGGAGCAGACGACATCAGCTCCCCCAACCCCCCCCCAGATCACCGGGAGATTACCGCCAGCGCGGCACGGCTGGGAGCAGGAACGACATACCTGTCCAACTCCCCGGCGCCCCTCTTGTGCTCAGATGAGGGCCCGGAAAGCTAGCAGTCGCCGGCACCTTGTCTCCGGCCGGAACACAGCTCTGCAGGTAAGGGGTGGAGTTTACAACTCCACACAGCGCCGCGGTACTGACAGTTGTCGTACCGGGTACGGGGCAGAGTTGGCCATTGTCCGCTCCCCAGCTGTCTCCCCGCCACAGGGCCCCGACACGGACGCGTGTCGGCCCGTCTCCTGTAGGCGTTCCCCCAAGAGCGGCACCGCGGTACCGGCTACACGCCACACCGGGCATGAGGCAGGATTGGCCATAGTCCGTCCCTCAGCTGCTAGTGAGAGAAGCTCATTGATACAGGCCACAGCCGTCCCAGAGCTCACCTCCTCGGCGTTAGCCACGAGCCACGTCCGGCCCAACATAGTGCAGGCCATAAGCCGCCAGGGAAAGAGGCCCAACACAGTGCAGGCCATAAGCCGCCAGGGAAAGAGGCCCAACACAGTGCAGGCCATAAGCCGCCAGGGAAAGAAGCCCAACACAGTGCAGGCCACATGCCGCCAGGAACCTGTCTCTCCCCGTGCCCTCTCGGCGTTGGCCACGAGTCACGCCAGGCCAAATACAGTGCAGGCCACAAGCCGCCAAGGAACTAGACCTAGTGCAGTGCAGGCCAC
>JAGKTI010000258.1:95506-128342 GCA_018397915.1 Birgus latro
TTATTTTGTATAAGAACAGGGCATAGGGCTCATTTCAGTGGATGAAATCAGTGGAAAAATCCGGGGAAGATTTACGTAGTGCAAAGAAGCTGAGCAGATGACATGAGAGAGTAATCGAGGGGAGGTAGGGAGGGGAGTCTAGAATGGGGGAAAATGGCTTAATTGCCAACAGTGGATGGGAGTACTGATGACATTAGCAGCTCTGACTATGTTGGACATTGGCAGTGCTGATAGATGATACAAGTCACCACCTGAAAGCCCGGGCGAATTCAAAACAACACAAAATCAGAAAGGTGACACCCCGCGGTATGATCCATTGCGCCCGAGCATCACAGAAGTGACAACCCACAGTTAAGGGGTTAAGGATCCTTCCAAGCATCATCAAGGAACACTTCACAATTCATGACCCCTTGGAAGACCATGACAGGGACATCCAGCTAGTAAGACGTCTCCAAGCCGCCTGTCACATTCCCCAACAGATCGGGGCCTTCATTAAATTCCCGACCAAGAGAACCACACCACACCACAAGCCACATGCACCCTCAGCTAACCCCAGCCTTCCAACAACTACCATGCCCAGGGCACACACTACCAAAAGGCACCACACCCCCAGGGACAACAACATGATCTCCATCAATCCACGGGAGTTCTTTGCATGCAGCCACAGATGTCCCCTACACGACATCCGTGAACAGCTCAAAGCTGCCCAGCACAAAACAACCACTCAGGGGTGCTAGAAAGTCTCCTCATGAAACCCTGTGGGTGCCGAAGACAACGCTTCCCCCACCGGTGGCACCGACCCCGGGAACATGGACAGGGAACCAGAAGAAGAATACAATGTCCTGCTGGATTTTTTAGGCCTGCCACTGCACCTCCCCATGGTGGTGGGGCCACCTCACAAAGTATCGACCCCCAGTCTACGATAAGATGAGGCTGAATGGGGTAAAAGTGAGGCTACTGGTGGACACGGAAGCAGCCAGATCATGCCTCTATACCAGTGGTTCTTAACCTTTTTACTACCACGCCCCCTCTAGTAGTTGGTCCTTCCCTCCACGCCCCCTTCGCATCTTCAACCAAATTGATAAAATTCCCTCCCAGATTTTAAGGAAAAACTTTAATAATGTGTATTTTTTGTCTTTTTATTGAGCATGAATTCTGTGCAAACAATATACCCAGCATATTTAATGAGGTTACTTTCCTACTAATATAATGAGATATGACTCTGCTTCTTAGCTACCAGATCTTGAATGCGTGCTCGAATGGCAGACAGTGCACAAGGTAAGTCCGCTTCAATGTTCAGCCAGTTTCTGTACTTCGTCTTGACTGCAATGAGCATGGAAAATGCAGTTTCACAAAGATACATCGATCAAAACATTGTCAGAATCCAAAGAGCTTGATGTGAGATCAGAGGGTAGACAGGAAGGTACTTGACCCAGAACGTCTCAAGTTCTTTGAGGTCTTCCTCAGCTAAGAAAATACTCTTGCGCTTTATCCGAAACATCAGCTACCGCACATTGAAATGGGTTCCTGATGAATTTCCAGGCATCACGCTTCTCATCTATATATGGTTAACTCTGTTTTCAAGTCAGATAAGTGATTATTATTATTTTTTTTTAACTCAGATTCAAGGTAACTGTGAATGAAAGCAGAATCTAAGTTACTAAAACTGGCTGTATTTCCATCCTGAATTCGGCATTTCCAAAGGTCGAGTTTGGCCCTGAAGGCTCGAATGGTGTCGTGGTGCATGATGATGATGTTTTCTCTTGTAGTTTAAGGTTAATTGCATTCAGCGCTTCGAAGATGTCGACCAGGTAAGCTAGAGATAGCAAAAAGCCTTCAGACTGGAACTTGTCATGGAGATCTGTCTCTGCTGTGAATCTATAGAAGTATTGCTGCTTCTTCTTGTAGTTCATAAATCTGTCCAAACATGTTTTGTAATTCTTTCATAATCATGTTCATATTGGCCACGCTCTTGTTAAGAAAATTACAAATATAATTAGAGAAATTCCTACTTTTCCCCCCGGGCTCGCACCCCCCCTGGAATTTACTCACGCCTCCCTAGGGGAGTGCGCCCCCCAGGTTAAGAACCACTGCTCTATACTCATTTTCACTCCCGCCACAGATTGGCCTTTGGCCAGCTTTTCCCCACTTCAGCCCCCTTCGTGGATGCGGGAGATGGCCCCCTGCCAATACGTGGGGAAACTTGGGCCCTGTGTGCCAACGCTCACCAGCAAGTCTCAACCCATCATAAATTCATCGTGTTCAACTCCACCTGTCGTGCATATGATGGCTACCTAGGACTGGACCTCCTGCAAAAATTACACACCAGCACAAACTGTCACAGGAGACGTCTCTATTTTCAAAAGCCTCCAGACTCCCCTCAGCCACTTTACACGTATCTCCCCCCCCCCCCGGTGCACCCCACGCCACCCCCTTATCTACCACCACCGACCCACCCCACCTTCCCTGCAACCATTGCCCCCACCCTAACCATTCCCCCTCAGCACGAGGCCTGGCTCCACCTGAACAGCCCATGGAAACCACCGTCCTGTTCTCCTTGGACTTACCTTCAGGAGCCCTCTCCTCCTGCCTACTGTCTCCCACCTTCCTCCCCCCAGACTTAGGGGCAGTACGGATCGCAAACCTTGCCACGACACCCCTCACCCTCCCCAAAGAACTAATAATCAGAGAAATGAAAGAAGCCGAGCCTTGTGCAAAGCCTCCCCGTCCCCCACCACTCTACACCCCCTACCCGATCACCTAACACCACACCAAGCTGACAGTCTCCAACACCTATTCCTGGACTTCCAAGACCTATTCACATCAGGACCAACAGATACTGGCCACACCACATACCTGGCGCATTAAATCCACACCACAGGACCACCTATTTGCCAACCATCAAGACAAAAAAACCCAAGCAGCGGGCTGAGGAAGACCGGCAGGTCCAGGAAATGCTCAATGCCGGCGTAATATCACCCTCCACCAGCCCATGGTCCTCCCCAGTCGTCCTAGTTAAAAAGAAAGATGGCACCCTATGCTTCTGTGTGGATTACAGAAAACTCAATGACGTGACGACCAAGGACGCCACTCCCCTACCCAGAATCAACAACTCCCTCAGCTCCCTCTACAAGGCCTCAAGGTTTTCCACCTTAGACCTACAATCAGGCTACTGGCAAGTCCCCGTGCATCCCAAAGACAGAGGCAAAACCGCCTTTTCAACCAGCAACGGAAGCACTATGAGTTCAATGTCCTCCCGTTTGGACTCTGCAATGCCCCAGTCATCTTCTGATGGAGTCCGCCCTTAGTGGCCTCACCTGGGAAATCTGCCTGGCCTACCTGGATGATGTAATCATCTTCAGTCAAACTTGGACTGGCCACCTCCATCGCCTCAAACAAGGTTTCCTACGTATCTGCCAAGCAGGACTCAAACTCACACCATCTAAGTGCGTCCTAGCAGCACACTCGGTGGCTTACCTAGGACATGTCATCTCAAAGGAAGGCATCTCACCTGACCCCAACAAACTGCGAGCCATCGCAGATCTCCCTCTACCACAAGACGTCCACGGGATATACGCCTTCCTGGAGCTCACCTCATACTACCAGCACTTTGTGATAGGACTTGCCAGCATCGCCAAACCCCCCCACGACACGACAAGGAAGGGCTAGCCTTTCACCTAGTTGGATGATCAGATTACCACCATGAAAAACAAACTCATCGCCGCCCCGATCGTCGCTTTCCTCGACTACACCATACCTTTTCGGCTATACACTGACATTTCACTAGTGGCAATCGGCACTGTCCTCGCACAGCTGCAAGATGGGCGTGAACACATCACAGCCTGTGCTATCCCCACTCACAACCGGGCTGAGAAGAATTGCGCCGCCATGAAATGAGAATGCCTCACCATCATATGGGCACTAGAACACTTCCAGGCCTACCTCTCGGGGACACAGGTCACTATCATCACTGACCACATCTCTCTCCAATGGCTTCGCCAGTCAAACACCCAAAACGCCCAACTCATCCACTGGAGAGAAACCCTAGAGGAATTCAGCTACAAAATCTCATATCGCCCTGGAAAATTACACACCAACCCCGACGCCCTATCCCAACTACCAATCAACTCTCTCCATGCCGAACCCAACCTACTCCACCGGTGGCACATCAAAGATTGCCTCTCCTGGATACCACCACAAATCTTCACCAAACTACACCACCAGGGCGATCATCCATTCACCCAGTCTGGCCACATAGCGCTCGATCCTAACACTGCCCTCGATGCCATGACTCACCTCCACTCCGACAATGGCATTCACCTGGGCACAAAGAAACTGCTACAAGTTTTCAGCGATATCTATTGGACACCTAGTCCCTTCAACTTAGCCAAACAAGTTGTCCAAGCCTGTCAAGCCTGCAATCTGGCCAAAGACATCACCCGCACAGCCGGCCCATCGGGGAAAATCGCAGTTCACAAACCCTGGCAACTACTATCAGTGGACGTGGTCAGTCCTCTCCCACCTTAGTCCAGTTATATAATGTATCATCACGTTCGTGGACACCTTTTCCAAATTCCTCATCACCTGCCCCGCCAAGGAATTCAATGCCCTAACAGTAGCCAATGCCCTCGTCCATCACGTCTTCCCCTACTTTGGTATCCCACAAGCTCTGCACTTAGACAATGACCCGGAATTCACCGGCAGAATATGGGATGAACGAGCCGCAATGTTCGGGTATAAAATCTCGCACTCATCTCCCTACTGGCCCCAGGGGAATGCAGTGTATGAGAGGAACCATCGCACCCTCCTCAACTAGGTGAAGGCTAGAACAGAGGAAACTAAAAACTGAGACTGGCCAGCACACGTCAAGATCGTGCAATGGGGCATGAACACCTGCCCGCGACAAGATGGCATCTCCCCACGTGAAAGGGTATTCGGAGAGGCTCCCCTCCTACTACCACTGCGGCAACACCTCCAACCTCCCTCCACATATCTGACAACAGACCCCCTCCACCACCTCAAAAGGCAATTGCATCATCTACAAAAATATCAAGATCTACAACCCGACATCACCACAAGCAACCCCTATAAACCAGGAGACTTAGTTGTAGTTGTTCGACTCCCTACCCTGACAAGTTGTCACCACGCTTCACAGGACCATACACCATCACCAGGATCCCCAACCCCTACCAAGTCACCATCAAGTATCACGATACCCATCGCACATAACGCAATCGGCATGTGTGCCCATTCAAACAACCGCCACCCTCTCAACCCTGAGCCCACCACGCCACCTCACTCCCCGCATCTGACTCATACAACTTTTACTTTTCACCCTCCCCTACCTCATCCTCTCTCTCCCCCCCCCCCTCCTCACCCCCCCATCTCCCTCCTCCTCCTAAGCGACCTCACCCCTCACCTCAGGATTCACCTCCCGCTCTCACGCCACCACCACCAACCCAACCGCCAAGCCCGGCAACTCTGCCAGACCTCCCACTGCGCCACCACCAACGCACACCTCCCGTCGCCACCCACACACTGACCAAATTGTCCACTTCACCCTCTACTCGCCCCTCACCCACCCACATCACCACCCCAACGCCCCCACAGGAACCCCACACCCCGTTACCAGCGCCCTCAGCACGCTCAGCTACCACACCACGCTGCCTGTCACCACCAACACCAGTGCTCACCACCACCACAACCAGATCTGGCCGCATCTCACGCCCACCACCCAGATATACCACCACACCTTCACCCACACCCCTGACATCACCCACACCACCAAAAACACCCACTCCCACCACCCACACACCAAACACAACCCCTATCACCCTCCCCATACACCAAGCACAGTGGAAAATTCCCCTCCTTCAACTCCCCAGGGGGAGGATATGCACCTCCAAATCTTATAAAACCAGGGCAGCACCACCACTAGCCAGCATACAGCAACTGGACACCAACCTGGCACCATCACCGATGATGAGGATCCAGCGAGTGACGTGGATTCCAACCCAGGGAAAACACCTGCGTGTACGCAGGACACCTCACCTCCTCCACCTCCTTCAGCACACATGACACCCCTCCACCCTCCACGTCACCTACACGTCCTATCAACACCCGAACCAGATCACCGACTACTGTACCAGCTTCCTCTACCACCAGATGCTTACCCACCAAGCTCCACTCTCAGACACCTACCACCTCCAGCCACGAGGACATGACTTTCTCCCCCATCACAGTGGTAAAATGCCCACCCTGATGGGAGAAATAGGGACGTATGTCACGACCCCCACCCTAGGAGGAGACCACAGGGGGGGCAGATGTCGCAACACCCACCCGGGAAGGAGACCATAGGGTGGCAGATAAGGAGTGTAAAGGCTCAGACAAAAAGGGGCTCACATCCCTGACCACCTTACGTCCCTCTCGCCCTCAACACACGAACCACTAAGGTAGCAGTTTCAGCCACCTAATCTCCAGCCAAGACAGCCTTTGCCAGGTTCGGGGTGGTACTACCTCCTTAGTCCCGGGCAGCACCGTGACACCGGCCACCATCTGTGTCAGGTATGAGGCAGAACAGGCCGCCGTCCAGTCCTCATCTGTTACCCCCTGCAGGGCCGCGACACAGGCCACCATTCGTGATGGGCAAGAGGCAGAGCAGGCCACCATCTGCTCCTCACCTGCAGTCACCTCTAGGGGCAGCACTGCGACACAGGCTGCCATTCATGTCGAGTATGAGGCAGAGCAGGCCACCATCCACTCCTCCGCTGCACCCTCCTGTAGGACCACGACACAGGCCACCGTTTGTGTTGGGCAAGAGGCAGAGCAGGCCACCATCCGCTCCTCACCTGCAGGTAAATACAGGAACAGCACCGCAATACAGGCCACCATTCGTGTCGGTTACGAGGCAGAGCAGGCCACCATCCGCTCCTCAGCTGTTACCTGTGGTGGCACCGTGGTACAGGCCACCGTCTGTACCGGCCAGGGTGGATCGGCCACTGTCCATCCTCCGGCCACCCCCTCTACAGGGCACAGGACCTTGACACAGGCCACCTTCCGTTCACCTCCTGCAGTCCCTGGAGCTAGAAGAACTGCTGTGTTGGCCACCGTCCGCACGAGGAGGGCAGAGCTGGCCACCGTCGGCTCCCTATTCTCTACTCCTAGGACATGCCCTAAGGAGGATGTCCCTGGCTCGGCCCACCACCATTCCTGTGGCAGAGTGGGACTCTCTTTCTCTCCACACGGAGGTGAACTCCTGGAGGAGCTGCAGCTGGAGGAGGTCTGCAGTGGTCCTGTAGTCAGCCTGGGGATCCACGCCCTGCAGCCAGCACCCCGATGATGTCCCCGATTGCCAGACTTCCGACAGAAGAGCCACCGCAGACCACTCCTGACGGCGACTCCACCTAAGGCAGACCACAGCCCCCAGATGCCCAGAGGCATCCCCAGGACCCCGGGGCGATCACTTCCCAGCCCCGCCGGCTGGAGCTTTGACGCTCGGAGTAGGCACAGACAAGAGTGCCTGCTCACCCTATTCAGTCTGAGTCCAGAGAGCTGAACCCAACAAGGCCCTGACAGTAGGGGGCCACCCTCCACACCGACCCACAGCCCAGCTGAGAAGACCCGGCCCCTGGAGAGAGTAACGTGTCTTCTACAGGAGAATGACTGCCCCGGGACTCCCCCTACACCTGGCTGCCACCTGCTTTGTTTTTATGCCCTATTCCTTTAGTTGTATTCACCAGATCCGGTCTTGACAAGAACTCTAAAACAGTCGCTTGTGATCAAGGTGCAAAAAGTTGAACCTTGAACACACAGCATAACAATAATAATAATAATAATAATAATTCCTCTGGCTATGAGTATCTGTGAGCTGAATAAAATCATTCATTGCAGGCTGGCATAAATTACGTTTTCTTCTTGACCAAAATGTTAGCACTCAGTTCCTATGTCTCATTTTCAGCTGAATAAAACCGTCTGGGTCTGACGTTGACTGGAAGAGAATACATGGGTTTTGTCCCGATCATGAGAGGGTTAATGGTACGAATATTAATATCCAGGCTCCTATGACTCACTTTTAGTTGAATTAATAATCTGTTGTTAGCTGGAATAGAATATGCAAGTTGTCCTGACCATGAGAGGATTAATAGTACCAGTATTAGCACTCAGGGTATGAATCACTCGTAGCTAATTAATAATAATAATAAATTTGCGTCAGCTGGAATAAAATACAGTACTCGCATTGTTCTAACCATGAGAGGGTTCATGGAACTGGTATTTCAGAGAATGGATGATTTGCATGCTGAGAAAATAATAAACAAGTGAGTCTGAGGGTAGGAGGAAGCGTGGAAAGCCAGGAAGATAGGTTTGGATTTATGCCTGTCGACTGCACGAGAGTCATCCATTACTGTCAGGTTCTAATCCTCCCCTACAGTACTCTCCCTAGGGAGGAGGGGAAAGAATATTTCTCCAGTATACCTGCTTGTCGTAAGAGCGACTAAAATGTTTTTTTTTTCCTCCAGCCTTTCTTTTCTTTATTGTCCTCTTCTCTTCTGCCCTACCTCTCTTCTTGATATTGCCAAGTTTCTTCCGGCCATTATTTTCCCTCTATTCATTATTAGGTTAGGCACTTGGTTTCTTGACATGGATAGTTTAAGGGCCTCCCATTGATGCTGACCTTCCTTCCCTTCCTGGGTCAAACCAAGACACTTCTATGCCAAAACCACTTCAACACCAAAGCCATTTCAATGCCAAGACCATTTCAACACAAAAGCCACCACTTCAGCGCCAAAGCCATTTCAATGTCAAGACCATTTCAACACCAAAGCCACCTCTGCGCCAAGACTATCCTTCATCTAATCTAAAATCTCCCCCTTTGGTTTCTGATTACGGTATCCTCTGTCTCGTCCTCCCTACTCATGCCTCGTGATCTTTGCTATCTGGCACTTGGATTTCATTTACTCACTCACTCCCCTACAATACAACCCTTAACCCCTTAACCGCGGGTCGTCAATTCCGTGACGCTCGGGTGCAATGGATCATACCGCGGGGCAGCACTTTTGTGATTTTGTGTTGTTTTGAATTCGCCCGGGCTTTCAGGTGGTGACCTGTATCATCTATCAGCACTGCCATGTCCAACAGTAGTCAGAGCTACTACTGTCATCAGTACCTCCATCCATTGTTGACAATTTAGCCATTTTCCCCAATTCAAGACTCTCCTCCCTACCTCCCCTCCATTACCCTCTCGTATTGTCTGCTCAGCTGCTCTGCACTACGCAAATCTTCCCCGGATTTTTCCACTGATTTCATCCATTGAAATGAGCCCTATGCCCTATTCTTACACCAAATAATATATATATAAGTAACTGATAGTGCCATACACCTGGAATTGGCTAATTATCAATTGACAACATCCAACCTGCACTCGTTCACTAATTTCCCTGCTTTTTTCCCCATGAAATATGCCGTATGAGCTATTCTCGTAATATAAATTATATAAGAAAGGAAGGGAGAAGCCTGAGTGATATTTATATTCATCTGGAACTACCTAATTTATTATGTATTGTCTAGATTTCCTACAACTTATTTCTTTGCATATACATTAGCAGCTGACATTTTTAACTCTTGGCTACCGAGATACATACAGTATATTCAGTTCATTCTCGTCCTTCAACGTGGAAGGGCGTCGCAGTCACGCCCCTCCATTTCTGCCACTTTTGCGCTCGTTATAAAAGGCCCTGTGACATCTACCCCTACTAAACATCATGTGGGAAGCGGTAAAGGACTGTAGATATACTGTATATATAAGTGTAATAAAGTACAAGAAATAATAAAGTGTGAGTGTGTATATGAATAGAAATGACAATATGAGCGGCGAATTAGCGCAAATGGGAGGCTCATACGTGCTCGTATTTTACATTGCTTTCACAGTGTTTTTTTTTTTTTGAGTATGGATTCCAAACTACTTGGAAATCACTGAATAGTGTTTCTAGTAATAACATCAGGCAGTGGTATTCATATTGCGGGATGTCGGGAAGTGTAAAGTGGAGACTTAGTTACCCAACTTCAGAAGTCTACACAAGTCCTACGGTAGTCGATGAGTGCTAAAAAAAAACATCCCAGGAGAAAGCTGAAGGTATGTGCCATATGCATATATAATTATAATATTCTAGGACTAATACCTGATTTTTGGCAAATATTTTTAAAAAGTCAGTCAAAGTGTGGATTTGCCATGCGGGATGGGAACGGCGCACCTCCAACAACCCTGCGGTTAAAGGGTTAATGATTGATGTTACAGTCTGATTCCCAATAGCACTACTGAGTGAATAGGAGGGAAACAAACTTTATCCAGGGTTGGGATTCTTACACATATATTTACGATCGATTCCCCATCATAACTTAGATATGGTTTTATAGGATGGATTAGACAAGGGATGATTTACACTCCTTTCCTCTTTCCTTACGGTAGCTGGAGGGTGCTCACCATCCAGTCACTCGATGTAGTTCTGGTCTAGGGTAACTGCCCTTTCGTCTCTTCCTTCCTTCCTTTTCTGTATTTCTTTCATTCACTCTTTTCTCTTCCTTCTGTCGATGGGTGACTCTACACTGAGTGACAAGCCAAATGGTTTCCCATACACCAGCAAACCATTTACTATGCTGGGTGGTAACCACATAACTTATGGCCCCTGGTGGTTTGGTGGGCAATTAGGGCAATCCAATCGGATTAAGCCTGTGTAGATTTATATCCAAGAGGTGGTCGGGATTTAAAGCTCACGTGCTGCCACTCAGGGATGAATGAGGCTGGTCACTCATCTCAAATGTCAGGACCAACTTGCCTAGCCCCAGGCTCCTACGCTCCTCATGGGGTAACACAGGATTGGATGATGATGATGATTATGATGATGAACAGGTTAAAGAATAAATTTTACAGCCTCCTTGTCCCCCATGCATATCAAATCTTAAGTTACGACAGGAAATTGATCGTGAAATGTAGAATACCGAAGCTCCCCCTCAACCTTACCTGGGCAAGGTAACCACCCCAGGAGGAGATACCCAGGGAGCGGAAGTGAGTGGCGCGAGCTCCAGGCAAGACGGGCGCACCTGTAATCTCCCGCGTGTCCCTCTCGCGCTCAGGTAACTCACCGTGCAGGTAGCAGTCCAGGCGAATTACACCTCCGCCGTACCAGCCATCGACAGGTTCAGGGTGGGGCTACTCCTACAGCCCCAGACAGCATTCCGGAGTCGGCCAGCACAGCCATACCGGGTGACAGCCACCTAGCCGCACATGGGGAGGACATGGCCCGTAGCTGTCCTTGCTCAAACTGAACAAAAGGAGGTATAGTGACGGTCACCTTGCCGTGCTTACGCACACCAGGTGACAGCCACCTAGTCCGCAAACAGGAAGGTGACGGACACCAGCTGCCCTCGCTATAACTCCACAAAAGGAGGTCAAGTGATGACCACATTGCCGCACCTAGCAGACAGCCACCTTGCCGCTCCACAAAAAGAAAAGGTCATGGCAAGTGCCCGCACTCTCTCTCCCCACAGGGACACCCTCTCCCTTGATCAGCAGTTGGAGGAGGCCTGGCAAGGACCCCTGGTGTCTGGAGTCCTAGCTCTCTCCCTTGACCCCCAGCGACCCGAGCCCCTGTCGGTCTCTGCTGCCCCGAGCTGCCGCAGGCCATACCTGACGGAGGCTCAGCAGCAAGACTGCAGTCCCAGGACCAGCCAAGATGTCCCTAGGATCCCAGGACGAGACCTCCTCAGCCCCACGCGACGACCTCTGCATAAGTGCAGGCAAGTACGCCTACTGAACCTGTCCGGGCCCATCCCCTCCCCCCCGTATTTCTGTGGAAGGGCCCACCCTCTCCAGCACAGCCCTCTGACAACTCTCAGATAAGACTCTACGGGTCGGCCTCCCAGCAGCCACCAGAAGTCCCGCCGACCCCGGGTCCTCCTGACGCAGGCTGCCGACCCGGGCCCTCTACTGGGCCTCACCCTACGGCAAGCCCCAGTCACACCCTCCTATCGCCAAGTCCTCCGGTCCTGTCTATGTGTGTGTGGCACTGTTTCTCTGTAAAGTGTGCCATCATATTGTAGTAGAGTTTGTAATTTCTGGTAATACAGTATATGTGTAAGGTTGTTGTCCTTAGTTTTATGCCCTGTTCCCTCTGATTGCCTTAACAGAGCCCAACCCAGTCTAGAAAGAGAACCTCGCTCCAGGCTCCGTGTATAAGGGACGAGAAGTCACATCCAAATTCACGCAGCATAACACTGGTGGCCAGCGGTGGTTCTTGACTCGGTGGGTGGCAACAGGGGAACAAGGGAAACGTCGGCAAAATGGCAGCAAAGCCACACGTCCAAACACTCAAATTCGAACCTGAACAATATGACATCCACACATACCTGAAAATAGTAAAGCCACTACTAGACATAGCCTTCGACACTGACAGGCAGAAAATAGCAGTAACGCTATCACTGCTGGGCAAAGCCGTAGCCACAATTGCACCCAAGATCGTTCCGGACTTAAGATGGCCAGAATTTACCAAACTTATGGCTCAGACAGTCACCCCTTCACTAGGGAAAGTCGTAGCACTAGCACAGCTCGACTCCCTTACATATGACAGAAACCTCGACGACACACTCTCCCAGGCCAGGTGACTCGTCACCGCTGCATACCCGGGATGCAATAAAGAAACCCAGGAGCAACATATTTTTAATTCCCTGGTCAGGATTCTCCCTAGCACGGTAAGAAAGCACTTTACAATCCATGACCCTACGGGAAATTTGGACCAAGATATCAAGCTGATACGTCGCCTCCTGGCTGCCCGTACTACCCCCCAGCAGATTGGTGCGGTGAGCAGATTCCCTACACAAAAACCAGTGAAAACACGCCCCCCTCGCCCACCCCAAGTCCAGCCAAGCCCTACAACAACGCCCTCCATCCCCAAGGCCCAACCTTCATGCAAGCATCCTGACACAAAGGACACAAACTGGATTTCCATCAACCCCTGGGAGTTCACTGCATGTAGTAACAAATGCCCCCTCCACGATATCAGGGAACAGCTGAAAGCAGCTCGGAGGAAATTCACCACGCCAGGACGCCGTAAGATTTTGGTCCTGGAGGATGACGACACTGAGGGCAACACCACCACAGACAAATCCTTAGACCCCGGGGTAACCGAGCCCGAGAACGATGATACACCACAGCAGCTGGATTTTTAGGGCCACCCACGCACCTCCCCACGGTGGCTGGGGCCACCTTACAGAAGTACTGCCCCCCAGTCTACAACAAGATGAGACTGAATGGGGTAAAGGCAAGGCTGCTAGTCAATACGGAAGCGGCTAGATCCTGCCTATACAGCCATTTCTACTCCCATCACTCTTCTACCTCAGCCCGCTTTTCCCCACTTCAGCTCACCTTGTAGACGTGGGAGATGGCCCCCTGCCCATACGTGGGGAAACGCAGGCCCTATGTGCAGACACGCACCAGAACATCTCTGCCCTACACCCCTTCATCTTCGACTCCTCTTGTTGAGCGTACGACGGATACCTGGGGCTGGATCTCCTTCAAAAGCTCCGGACAAGCATCTACTGCCACGGGCGACGACTCCAGTACAGCAAACCTCTGGACTCCAGCCCCCAACCCATCAACACGTGCACACCCCCCCCTACACTCCCGGTCCCCACTCCTTACCCCCTGGGGTTCCTGACCCCTTGTTCCACCCTCCCCTTCCCTGCTACCATCGCCTCCACCCTCACCATCCACCCTCATCATGAAGCCTGGCTGCAACTGAACTGGCTGTCCGGACCCCCCATCCTTTTTTCCTCCTCCTTGCCCCCAGGAACGCTTTCTTCCTGCTTACTTCCCCCCACATTCCTCCCCGCGATATGGTACGCATCACTAACCTCTCCATCACCCCCCTTACCCTACCAAAAGGGCTAGTCGTGGGAGAAATGGAGGAGGCCGAGCCCTGCACACCCCCTTGTGCCCCCTCCCCCCCACCCCATCTCTCTCCTCACCAAACAGACAGCCTACGCCGTCTACTCCTAGACTTTCAGGACCTATTCACATTGGGACCAACAGATATAGGCCACACCACCGTCCTGACCCACGAGATCCACACTGAAGGACCACCGTTCGCCAACCATCTTGGCAAAAAAAAAACACCAGCGAGCTGAGAAGGACCAACAGGTCCATGATATGTTAGATGCTAGCGTCATCTCACCCTCCACCAGCCCGTGGTCCTCCCCCATCGTACTAGTGAAAAAGAAGGACGGACCAATGAGACTGTGTGTGGACTACAGATGCCTCAACGACGTTACCACCAAAGACGCCACACCCCTGCCACGTATGTGAATCCCTCGACTCCCTGTACAAAGGATCCTGGTTTTCCACCTTGGACATCCAGTCAAGATATTGGCAGGTTCCAGTACACCCCACCGACAGAGAAAAGACCGCCTTCTCCACCAGCAACGGGAGACATTATGAATTTAACGTCCTGCCCTTAGGACTCTGTAACACCCCTGCTACCTTCTCGCATCTTATGGAGTCCGCCCTTGGTGGCCTCACGTGGGAGACTTGCCTGGCCTACTTAGACGATGTCATCGTTTTTAGCAGGACTTTGGCCGACCACCTCCACCGCCTCAAGCAGGTCTTCCAACGGATCAGACAGGCCGGGTTAAAACTTAAACCGTCTAAGTGCATTTTGGCAGCACGCTCAGTTGCCTTCCTGGGACATATTATCTCCCAGGAAGGGATTGCTCCCAACCCGGATAAACTCCGTGCCATCATGGATCTCCCACTACCTAGGAACGTAACAGAAGTCCGAGCTTTCCTGGGACTAACCTCCTATTATCGGAGGTTCGTAAAAGGCTTCGCTGACATCGTAAAGCCCCTCCACGACCTGATGAAGAAAGAAGAGCCCTTTTCATGGACAGAGGACAGGGTCACCACCTTCAACACCTTGAAGAACAAACTGATCACAGCCCCCGTCATTGCCTGAGCCGTACTAGCACAGGTACAAGAAGGATGAGAGCACATTATTGCATGTGCCAGCAGAACCATCCACCAGGCAGAAAAAAACTACGCTGCCACCAGGCGCGAGTGCCTTGGAATAATCTGGGCCCTAAACCACTTCCGGGCCTCTCCATCTGGCACTAAGGTCACCATCATCACTGATCATCAGTCACTCCAATGGCTCCGACAATCGAACACCCAAAATGCGCAACTCATCAGAAGGAGGGAGACCTTAGATTTCCACTATGAGATCTCCTATTGCCCCAGGAAACTTCACACCAACGCTGACTCCCTGTCCCGACTCCCTATCCAAACCGTCCACTCCATGTCCGAACTAGTCCAACAGTGGCGGGACAGAGACCGACCAGACTGGATACCAGCCCACATCTTTTCCAAACTTAACCAACAAGGCGATCATCTCTGCACACAAACGGGACACACTGTACTCGACCCTACTGCTGCCCTGGACACCTTGACCCATTTCCATTCAGACAATGGGATCCACCCAGGCCAAAAAAAATTACTGAGGGGCTTTCGAGACATCTACTGGACTGCAAGCCCCTCAACCTTGGCCCAACAAGTAGTCCAAGCCTGCCGAGCCTGTGCCCTTGGAAAGGGCATCACCTGCACCTCCAGTCCCACCGGCAGAATCACGACTCACAAACCCTGGCAACTCTTGGCCGTGGATGTAGTAGGCCCCTTACCACCGAAAGCCGGATACCATTACATAATCACGTTCGTGGAGAGCTACTCCAAGTTCCTCATTGCCTGTCCAGCTAAGGAACACCACGCTGTGGCAGTAGCTGAAGCCCTCGTCTGCCACGTCTTCCCCTATTTTGGTATTCCACAGGTGCTACATTCCGATAATGCGTCGGAATTCACTGGGAAAGTATGACAAGAACTCACTACTCTGATTGGATACCAAATCTCCCACTCCCCTCCCTACTGGTCATAAGGAAATGGCATATGTGAAAGGAGCCTTAGCACCCTCTTAAATCAGGTGCGCACCCGAAGAGGAGACCCAAAACGAAGACTGGCCCACTCACGTAAATATCGAGGAATGGAGGCTAAACACCTGCCCTAGAGATGACGGCATCTCTTCCCACAAGCGTGTTTTGGGGGAAGCCCCGCTCCTCCTTCCCCTCAGACAACACCTCAAACCACCAACCAAGTCTCCAGTGTCCAATCCCCTACACCACCTAAAAAGCAGGTTACACCACCTGCAAAAGCAACAAGATCTCAATCCGGACACCAACCCCACCAACCCTTACAAGCCTGGAGTACAGTTATGGTGGCCTGGCTACCAGCCCCACCCAAAATGGCCCCTCGATTCATGGGCCCCTACACCATTACCCACATCGCCAATCCGTATCAAGTTACCACTGACTACCATAACACCCCACGAATATACCGTAAGACATGTCAGACCATACACCCTGACCAAACCACCGCCCGCTCTGCCACCTACGTCCCCCAGCCCCACAACTAAATCCTCCCCCTCCACCCCTACCTCTCCCTCCAATTCTTATTCCCTATACCTTACTCCCTCCCCCTCCTCTACCTCATCTCCCATCCTCTCCTCCTCACCTGCTCCCTCCTCGCCCCGCTTATCCCCCCACCCCCCTCCCCCAATGCCGGATCACCTCACTCGCATGCTAATGCTACCTCTCCCGAGCTGCACTCCACAAACCTTAATTCGCCACCCCACCTCACACCACCATGTCCAAAGCATTTCGCACCTCCTGCACAAACCGCACCATCCCCTACATGCTGCATTCCACTGGTTAAAAACCCCCCTGCCCCCACCACCCCACCAATTCCACCTTCCCCACCACCTCCACCAGCAACCACCAACCGCCGCTCCACATCCCACACCCCACCACATCCCTCTCCACCCACACCCAAACTCACCACCTCCACCACCAGATCTGGGCAAATCTCGCACCCACCCAAACGATACACCACCACCCCCTCCCCATCACTGCCCACCACCCTGATGCCATCAAACACCAACCAGGTGATGCTCTGCATTCACCAGGCCCTGCCGGCAACCCAGCCATCCGCACTCCCAAGGGACATCACCAGTGCCAACCACCAGCATAAGACACCAGCCCTCCTGTCGATGGCCAGCATACAGCCACAGTGCACCGTCACCACCACACCATCCCCAGCCATGAAGATCCACCGTGTCACCTGGGCCCCAATCACAGGCAAGAAAAGATGCATCCATGGAAAATTCCACCTACGGCGCCTCCTCCAGGAATCACCCCAACCCTCCACATTGTTCATCACTTTCACCACAAACCACCCACCAGACCCCTTCACCACCCACTGGACCTCCCTGCTGCAACACCTCACACCAGTCCGCCACCACCCAGACCTACCACCTCCAGGCACGGGGACGTGACTTTTTCCTCATCCACGGTGGTGAAGTGCAAAATACCGAAGCTCCCCCTCAACCTTACCTGGGCAAGGTAACCACCCCAGGAGAAGATACCCAGGAAGCGGAAGTAAGCGAGGCAAGTTCCAGAAAAGACGGGTGCACCTGTACCTCTCCTGCACACCCCTCTTGTGCTCAGGTGACTTACCATGCAGGTAGCAGTCCAGGCGAATTGCACCTCTGCCGTACCAGCCATCAACAGGTTCAGGTTGTGACTACTCTTATAGCCCCAGACAGCATTCCGGAGTCGGCCACTAGCCGCCCACTTCCTGCTTCCCTCCCTCAGCCATACCAGGTGACAGCCATCTTGCCGCATGCGGGGAGGAGACGGCCACCTCGCCGCCCTCGCTATATCTCCACAAAAGGAGGTAGAGTGATGGCCACCTTCCCGCACGTACTCACACCGGGTGACGGCCACCTTCCCGCACGTACGCACACCGGGTGACGGCCACCTAGCCGCACACGGGGAGGTGATGGACACCAGCCGCCCTCGGTATAACTCCACAAAAGGAGGTGGAGTGACAGCCACCTTGCCACACTCACTCACACCGGGTGATGGCCACCTAGCCACACACGGGGAGGAGATGGACACTAGCCGCCCTCACTCTAACTCCACAAAAGGAGGAAAGGTGATGGCCACCTCGCCGCTCCACGAAAAGAAAGGGTCACAGTAAGTGCCCGCACTCTCTCTCCCCACAGGGACACCCTTCCCCTCAACCAGCAGTTGGAGGAGGCCTGGCAAGGATCCCTGGTGTCTGGAGTCCTAGCTCTTTCCCTCGACCCCCGGTGAACTGAGCCCCTTTCGGACTCTGCCACAGGCCATACCTGACGGAGGCTCAGCTTGGAGACCGCAGCCCCAGGACCAGCTGAGACATCCCTAGGACCCCAGGACGAGACCTCCCCAGCTCCACGCGATGATCTCTGCGTAAGCGTAGGCAAGTATGCCTACTGATCCTGTTCGGGCCCAGCCCCTAAGCCCGAGCCCCTCCCCCTCTGTATTCCTGTGGAAGGGCCCTCCCTCTCCTGCATGGCCCTCGGACAACTCCTGGACGATACTCTACGGGTCGGCCTCCCGGCGCAGCCATCAGAAGTCCCGCCGACCCCAGGGCCTCCTGACGCAGGCCGCCGACCCGGGCCCTCTACTGGGCCTCGCTCTACGGCAAGCCCCAGTCACACCCTCCTGTCGTCAAGTCCTCCGGTCCTATCTATGTGTGTGTGACACTATTTCTCTGTGAAGTGTGCCATCATACTTAAGTAGAGTTTGTAATTTTTGATAATATATATGTGTAAGGTTGTTGCCCTGAGTTTTATACCCTGTTCCCTCTGATTGCCTTAATATAGCCCAACCCGGTCTAGAAAGAGAACCTCGCTCCGGGGTCCATGTATAAGGGACGAAAAGTCGCACCCTTTTTCACACAGCGTAACAGATCGTAAATGTTTTTGAGATCCCAATCCATGTCTTTTGATCCGAGAATATGTACAGTGCGTACTAAGAGACAGTCATATGGACATGGTAAGTTTAAGTGTGAAAAAGCGAGGTTTGCAAGTTCAGAAGCCGTATTTATAAACCCTCCTAAGCTTAAGTTGTATATTATTGTATGTTCACTTGTCTTTACTCACACAGCTACCACACACATCACAATATCCAGAATCGTATTTATAAAAATTCTCCTAAGCTTCAGTTGTGCATGAGATTGCTTGTGTTTGCCTTCACTTAGAGTAAACAGCCGAACACTTCACAGTAAAATCGGAGGGAATACTGAAAGTAACACGCGAAAAACACAACGTTCTGCGATAACAGTTAACTGTTATGAAGATTTTATTATTATGTAAACTAGTTAGCATCTTTTATAAACAGCCCCAGGAAGCAGGCTATCCGGCAAAAAAAGAAAAAAAACGTGTCTGGATGAAGTGCTTACAGAGTCTCAGAGATGCACAAGATAGGAGGTGCACCAATTTCTTAACCTGGCGGTAGATCGTGAGGCTTTACCCCATGGGCGTTGCGCGAAGGACTTTACCCAAAATAATGATAATAATAAGTTTCGTGGTAGGTGGGGGCACTCACCATCCACTCACTCGATGTAGTGCTGCTTTGGGTGTCTGCTCTTTCCTCTCGTTGTTCCTTCTTCCTCTTCTGTCATTCCTTCCTTCATTCTTTTCACTTCCTCCTGCATTCGGGTGACTTTACACTCCCTCTTCTGTCTTTCTTTTCTTTATTCTTTCCCCTTCCTTCTGCCTATGGGTGACTCTACACCGAGTGACAAGCCAAATGGTTTCCTGTACACCAGGAAACCATTTACTATGCTGGATGGTAACCATATAACCAAGTTAAGGCGCCTGGTGTTTTGTGGGTAATTAAGGCACTCCATTTGGATTGAGCCTGTGTAGGTTTATATCCAATGGGTTGTTGGGGTTTACTGCTCATGTAATGCCACTCAGGGATGAGTGAGGCTGGTCACTCTTATCTTAAATATCAGGACCAACTTGCTTATTCCTGGGCTTCTCTGCTTCTTGTGGGGCAACATAGGATTAGATGATGGATGGATGGATGGATGAACATGGTAACCTCACAGTCAGGGCAACTCCACACTTTTATTTCAGCTAACACAAGACGACCATTATTCAGCTGAGAGTGAACATTAGTAGTCTGGGAATACAGTATCGTCACTTCTCATGGTCGAGTCAGCTCCAGTATTCTGTTCCAGTTCATGTCAGACGGCTGCTCAGCGAGTGCCATAAGAGCTCTGTTGGTGTGAATGGTTTCGCTTGTGGTGTGGAGGCTACATCTCTCTCTCTCTCTCTCGTCTGCATCCATTTCCGTCACTTGTCATACCATATCTGTTATGCTGCGTGTGAAAGGGTACGAATTCTCGTTCCTTAGCAATGGAGCCTAATGCAGGGTCCTCTTTCCAGACCAGGGTTGGGTTTCTTAAGGCAAGTAAAGAGAACAGGGCATTAAAACTCAAGGCAACAAACCTTACACGTATATACGTATATTACCTTAACCCGCCCAGTCCCGACCAGTTTTTTACCTAGCCTACCCCCAGATCCTGACCGATTTTCGACTTTTTGTTTTTTGGCTCAAACCTCTGCTTTTGGTGAGAAATATCGAAAATTCATAGACGAGAATTGCTCTCCTGAGTTTAAAATTGTTGATACAGGTGTCATTCAGTCTTACGATTTCCTTCTTTTTCAGGGTATCTGGCTACAGAAAACGAACTAAGGAAGGGTTAACTAATTCAAGCCACTTTAAATTACGTATTTATTTATTTATTTGGTACGAATTTATGTGCAGTACAAGTCTATATTGGTTTTCACACAATAATATAGGAGATAAAAGCATTGTTCACTCACCCAAAACCCCAGTATATGGCACTTTTCTTTACAACATTACCACCTCATCACTTCTGTTTGTTTCTACCTCTAGCTTCTTTGTTTCTTTGTCCTCCATCTCAGGAATCACTTTCACTGTGAATTTCGTCATTGGAGAGACCGTGGGGCAACATACCTTTACTGGCCAGGTTACTGCTAACAGGTGAATTGCCCAGGGAGGGGGGGAGGGGGGAGGGGGGTTAGGTAGGGCCAAGCAGTATCCCCGCTTGACAGCAGGTAGAGGAAGGTCTCCCACATATGCCTACCAAAAATCACCCACGAATGTTGAAAAATTTTCACACAATGGGCCTTGCAACTGAGTGGCGTACGATGCATGCCAGTGGGTCTGTCCGCGGAAAAAAGTAGCGACGTGCATCGTACGTCAGTGGGACTCAGAGGGTTAAAAAACAACCTGAGTCAAGTACAACAGTGGCACACTACACAAGAACATAATATACACAAGTAAGACAGGGCTGGAGGATTCTGTGACAGGTAGATGTAGCTGGGGTTTGCTGTAGGGTAAGACCTGGCAGTAGTGGAGGGCCCAGAATGGCGGCCTGCGTCAGAAGGCCGCTGGTCATCGGAGCGTCTGGAGGGGCCTTCATCAGGAGGCCGGGAGTGGTCTGGAGGCGGTGTGATGTGGCCACCCTTCCTGAGGAGCCCAGGGTGTCGGGCCTAGGGGCTGGGCCTGAACAGGGAGAGCAGCCACGCTTGTCTGCATCCACTCTGCCGGGAAGGAGGTCATCCGGTGGGGCTTCAGAGGTCACGCCCCGGGGTCCTGGGGATGTCTCAGCTGGTCCGGGGGCTGCGGTCTCTGCTGAGCCTCCGTCAGGGGTGGACTGCGGCAGCTCAACGATGAAGGGCCTGGCAGGGATGGGGACTGCTGAGGGGCCAGCCGGAGGGCTAAGACCCCAGGTATCAAAGGGCCTTGCCAGGTCTCTTCCAGCTGTTGTTCTAGCCAGAGGGTGTCCCCGTTAGGAGAAGGGGGAAGGATACCCAAGCCGCTACAGGTAGACTCTAGCAGGCCTGGGAAATCCTCAGGTGGGGAAGGCACAGGGGTAGGTGGCGAGGGGTGGAACGTAGCCATTCCCTCCCCGGCGCGCTTGTGGCCGTCGCTGAGTCCCCTAGGGCACGACTGGTGGAGCGACTTGTTGCCGTCTCCTCCCCCGTGTGGCTTGTGGCCATCACTGAGGGCTCATGCCCCTGGCTACCGGTGGGTAGAGTGTGGCTTGTGGCTGTCACTTGCTCAAGGTTGCCGTGCCCCGCGAGGACTACACCCCGAGTGTGGCTTGTGGCCGTCACAGGGGTGCTGGTGCGGCTTGTGGCCGTCACCGGTGTCCCTCTTCCTGGAGGGCCCACAGTTGCACGGCTTGTGGCCGTTGCTCTCCCGCAGGTGCGGCTTGTGGCCGTTGCTCTCCCGCAGGTGCGGATTGTGGCCATCATCAGTGAGGGGTCCCTCCTGACGGAGGCGCAGCCTGTGGCCGTCACTACTCCAGGGGTGCAGCTGTTCCCCTTCTTTTGGGGGTTTTATTGGGAGCAGCTTGTGGCCATCTCCAGGGTACGGCCTGTGGCCATCACCTGTTCCCCTTCTTTGGGGGGTTTTATTGAGGGAGCGGCTTGTGGCCGTCACCTGTTCCTCTTTTCTTCTAGGGTTAAATCGGGAGCAGCTTGTGGCCATCTCCCCCCGTGTGTGGCTTGTGGCCGTCACCTGGTATGGTTGAGGGTGGGAAGCAGTGGCTGAGCGGTTAGCAGCCGTCTCCTGGTGGCTATATGGGGCTAAAAAAATAGCCCCACCGCAAACCTGGCAATGGCTGGTCCAGCGGAGATGTAGTCCGCCGTGTCTGATAACTCCGTGGCAAGTCACCTTAGCGCGAGAGGGGCGTGTGGGAAAGACACAGGTAAGCCCGTCTTGCGTGGAGCCCACACTAACTATTTCTCTCCCTTGGGTGTCTCCTCCTGGGGTGGGTGTCTCAGCCAGGTAAGGTCCATGGGGCACTTTGGTATTCTGCATTTCACCTTCGGTATTCTGTATTTCACCACCATCGGTGGCAAAAAAGTTGTGTCCCCGTGCCTCGAGGTGGTAGGTATGGGTGGTGGTGGTCTGGTGTTGTGGTGTGAGATGCTGTAGGAGGGAGGCCCAGTGGGTGGTGATGGTGTCTGGTTCGTGGTTGCTAAAGAAAGTAATGAATAGTGTTGAGGGTTGCGGTGACTCCCGGAGGAGGCACAGCAGATGTTGGGTCCCTAAGATGCGTTTCTTCTTCCCTGTGCTCGGGGCCCAGATGATGTGGCGGATCTTCATGGCCGGAGATGGTGTGGTGGTGGAGGTGGGCCTTGGCTGAATGCTAGTCACCGACGGGATGGCTGGCATTTTATGCTGCTGGTAGGGGGAGGAGTTGGGGATGTCCCTTGGAAGTGCAGCTGGTGGTGCTTTCCACATGGCCTGGTGAATGCTGTATGTCACCTGGTTGGTGTTTGGTGGTGTTGAGGATGAGGGTGGTGAGTATGAGGGGGTGGTGGTGTATCGCTGGGGTGGGTGTGAGACTTGCCCTGATCAGGTTACAGAGGTGGTAAATTTGGGCGTGGGTGGTGAGGGGTGCGTGATGTGAAATGGCGGGTGCTGGTTGGTGGTGGAGGTGGTGTGGATAGAGCAGGTGGTGGGGTGGCAGGGGTGGCTGGAGGCGGTACCGATGGAATGTGGCGTAAAGGGTGTGGTGCGAGTTGTTTGGTGGGTGTGAGGTGTTTAGGACACTGTGGTGTGAGGAGGGGAGGCGGATTAAGGGTTGAGCAATGCAGTATGCTATGCGGTGTAGGGGTGTAGGAGGGGAGGCACAGGTGGGGAGGTGAGGTGATGTGGCATCAGAGGCAGGGGAGGCAGGTGCAGAGGGGGAGGAGGGGGGTGATGAGGCGGCAGGTGACGAGGAGGGGATGGTAGACAGGATAGAGGAAGATGAGGGGTTGAGGTATAGGGAGTAGGAGTCGGAGGGAGAGGTGGGGTTGTGGGGGGGGATGTGGTGGTGTAGCCAGGGGATTTAGGGGGCAGAGCAAGTGGGGGTGTGCTTGTCATGTAGGGCCTCACATGTCTATTGCGGTAGGTGTGGGGGGTGTCATGATAATTGATGGTGACTTGGTACGGATTGGGGACATGGATAACGTTGTCGGGACCTGTGAAGCGAGGGGCCAGTTTGTGTGAGGTTGGTAGTCGGGCTACCATAACTGTATCTCCTGGCTTGTAGGGGTTGGTTGGAGTGGCGTCCGGCTTCAGGTCTTGCTGCTTTTTAGTTGGTGTAACCTGCATTTTAGATGGTGAATGGGATAGGATGCTGGGGATGTGGTTGGGGATTGAGGTGATGTCTGAGGAGGAGGAGAAGAGGGGCTTCTCCAAAGACACATTCGTGGGGAGAGACGCCGTCATCTTGGGGGCAGGAGTTTTGTCCCCGCTGTACGATATTTACGTGGGAAGGCCAGTCTTCATCTTTTGTTTCTTCTGTGTTCGCACCTGGCTTAAGAGGGTGTGATGGCTCCTCTCACATATTCCATTTTCTTGGGGCCAATAGGGGGAGGAGTGGGAAATTTGGTACCCAAAGACGGTAGTGAATTCTTGCCATATTTTCCCAGTGAACTCTGGCGTGTTGTCAGAACGTAGCGCCTGCGGGATACCAAAGAAGAGGAATACGTGGCAGACGAGGGCTTCAGCTACAGCGTGGTGTTCTTTGGCTGGACGGGCAATGAGGAACTTGGAGTAGCTGTCCACGAACATGATTATGTAACAGTAGCTACCTTTCAATGGTAAGGGGCCTACTACGTCCACGGCCAGGAGTTGCCAGGGCTTGTGAGCTGGGATCTTGCCGGCAGGGCTGGGGGTGCGGGTGATGTCTTTTCTGAAGGCGCAGGGCCGTCAGGCTTGACCCATTCGTTGGTCCAAGTTGGAGGGCCTTGGGGTCCAGTAGATGTCCCAAAACACCTTAGTAATCTTTGTTGTGCCCAAGTGTATCCCGTTGTTAGAGTGGAAGTGGATCAGGTGTCAAGGGCAGTTTTGGGGTCAAGTACGATGTGGCCCGTTTGTGTGAAAAGGTGATCACCTTGCTGATGGATCTTGGAAAAAACGTGGGCTGGTATCCAGTCGGGTCAATCACGATTTTGCCATCATTGCACCAGCTCTGACTCTGGGCGGATGGATTGTACCGGAAGCCAGGATAGAGCATCGGCATTCATGTGGAGCTTTCCGGGATGGTAAAAGATTTCATAATGGTAATCTTCTGTTTCTCTCCATCTGATGAGCTGTGCATTTTGGGTGTTGGATTGGCACAGTCACTGGAGTGATTGATGGTTGGTGATGATGGTGACCTTGGTGCCGGACAGGTAGGCCCGGAAGTGCTCTAGGGCCCAGACTATCCCAAGGCACTCCCGCTTAGTGGCGGCATAATTTCTCTCAGCTTCGTTGAGAGTTTGGCTGGCACAAGCAATAATGTGCTCCCGTCCTTCCTGCACCTGTGCCAGGACAGTGCCGATCATTATGAATGATACATAAGTGTATAGGCGAAATGATAGGTTGTAGCACCAGTAGAACAGAGCAGTACTCTCGAGGTGGATGGAAAGCTGATGACAGGGAGAGCTGGAACTCCCGTTTCATCAGCCCTCGGGACTAGTTCCCGACCATCCGCTTTTGCTGAACTTTATCAGTGTTTCAGTCACACGGAGAGTAGGCTAGCATGCTCTCCAGCACAAGTTTCTCTAACTGTCAACACCAAACTACATGCACAGTACACACTATACTACCTTTTCAAAATTAAAAATGGCGAACAATAACAGTGCCTTGGAGTCCCCAGGGGGGGGGGCATAAATGCCCACACCATCCGCCCCTCTCCCGGTGACGACTCACGCCTGGAACCACTGTCTGACTCACTTCTTCATTTCTGCAACATTCACAGCCTTTCTTCTAACTTCTTTCTGTGGAACACCACCTCTCCTCTTCTAAACCTCACCTTTTCTTAAGAGACTCAGCTGTCTGAGGCAACCGACAGCAAACCCTTTTCTGTACCCTCCTACTTTCTCTATACTCATTTCAAAGCCAAAGGTGGCTGTTGTGTATATGTACGCAACGACCTATCTTGCTCTCGTGTTCCTGAATTTGATTCTTCTGAATTCTCTACTCTCTGGCTTCAGCTCTCCTGAAATTCTCTGACTAAATATATCTGCGCTGTTTACTTAAAACCTAATTCTACTGACTGTCAAAAATTCTTCGACTATCTTACTTCTACAACGGAACACAGTCTATCCATTTCTCCTTTCTCTGAAGTCTCCATTCTTGGAGACTTCAATGTTCACCACCACCTTTGGCTCTCCTCTCCTTTCACTGATCCATGTGGTGAACAAGCCTACACCTTTTCTATCCTCAATGACCTAGAGCAGCTTGTACAGCACCCTACCCGTATCCCTGACCGCCTTGGAGAGAGCTCCAACATACTTGATCTCTTCCTTACAACTAATCCTTCTGCTTATACTGTTATTCGTTCTTCTCCATTGGGCTCCTCCGATCGTAACCTTATTATCTTAACCTGTCCTAATGCTCCTGTGCGGCCTGGGGACGCTCCAAAGAAAAGTTGTCTGTGGCACTTTGGAGCTGTGGATTGGGAGGCCCTCAGGCAGTACTTCTTTGATCTTCCCTGGAATGATTATTGCTTCCTTGGCCGGGAGCCATCTGCGTGTGCCTTATGCATTATGGAGGTTATTCTCTCAGGCATGGAAGCATACATTCCTTTCTCATATCCTTTGTCTAATGCAAGAAAGCCTTGGTTTAATCATGCATGTTCTAATTATTTCCGCAACAAGGAGAGGACCAACAAAAGGTACCGGAGCCAACCCACAACTGAATCATATCTTTCTTATGTTTCTGCCCGGAATTGTGCTAAGTCTGTTCTTCGTTCTGCTAAAAATAATTTCATCCGTGCCAAATGTTCTCAACTCTCCAACTCGAATTCTTCACGCTCCTTTTGGCACCTTGCCAAAAATCTTTCTAACAACTTTACCTCATCATCCTTCCCTCCTCTTTTCTACTCTGATGGCTCTGTAGCTGTTTCTCCTACTGATAAAGCAGATCTCTTCGCTCAAACTTTCTCCTCCAATTCCACCTTAAACGATTCCGGTGCTGTTCCTCCATCACTTCCCCCTCTGACTTCCTTATGGCTGACATTACAATTTCTTCAGCTGATGTATTTACAGCCATCACTGGTCTCAATATTAACAAGGCATATGGGCCTGATGGGGTCCCTCCTGTTGTCCTCAAGAACTGTGCTTCAGTGCTTACACCCTGCCTAGGTAAACTCTTTTGCCTTTGTCTATCTACTTGTACCTTTCCTTCTTGCTGGAAGTCTGCTGTCATTCAGCCAGTCCCAAAGAAGGGTGACCATTCCCAACCCTCTAACTATCATCCAATTGCTTTAACATCCTGTGTTTCAAAAGTGTTTGAGTCTATTCTTAACAGAAAAATTTTAAAGCATCTTTCCTATCACAACCTTCTTTCTTTTCGTCAGCATGGGTTCCGTCAGGGACGCTCCACTGGCGATCTTCTCACCTACCTTTCGGACTCCTGGTCATCCTCCTTTCAGGACTTTGGCGAAAGCTTTGCCATTGCACTTGACATCACAAAGGCTTTCGATCGAGTCTGGCATAAATATATAATTTCTAAACTGCCCTCTTACGGTTTCTGTCCTTCTATCTGTGCCTTCATCTCTAGCTTCCTTTCTGGTCATTCTATAGCTGCTGTTGTAGATGGCCATCGCTCTTCTCCTAGATCTATCAACAGTGGTGTTCCTCAGGGTTCTGTCCTATCACCAACTCTCTTCCTTTTATTCATCAACGACCTTCTAAGCTGTAACTCTAACCTTATCCACTCGTATGCTGATGATTCCACCCTTCACCTTTCCTTTTGGTTCCCGCAACGTCCGTCTCAGCAGTTACTTCAGCAAACAAGGGATGAGGCTATGGCACACCTAATGTCTGACTTGACTCATATCTTTGACTGGGGTAAAAATAATCTTGTTGTTTTTAATGCATCAAAGACTCAACTCTTACACCTATCAACCCACCAAAATCTTTCACAGGAGTACTCACTGATGTTTAATAATGTACAGCTCGCTCCTCCATCATCCCTAACCCGTCAAGTCCCGGCCGATTTCCAATCTACGATACCACAAAATCCCGAGCATTTTGGGGAAAAAATTTTATTGGCTCAAACCTTCGCTTTTGGTGAGAAACATTGAAAATTCATAGAGAAATCGCGATCCTATGCTTAAAAATGTTGATTCAGGTGTCATGCAACCTTACATTTTCTGTCTTTTTCAGGGTACCTGGCTAAAGAAAACGAACTATGGAAGGGTTAACTAATTCAAGCCACTTTCAATTACTTATTAATATATGTATTTGGTACGAATTTATATGTAGTAACCGACTATATTGGTTTTCACACATTTATATAGGCAATAGAAGCATTGTTCAGTCACCAAACACATCCACATATGGCACCTTCCTTTATGACATTACCACCTCATCACTTCTGTTTCTTGCTCTAGCTTCTTTATTTCTTTGTTCTCCACCTCAGGAATCACTTTCACCGTGAATTTCGTCATTGGAGAGACCGTGGGGCAACATACCTTTACTGGCCAGCTTACTGCTAACAGGTGAATTGCCCTGTGTGGGCGGGAGGGGGAAGGGGGGGTTAGGTGGGGCCAGGCAGTATCCCCGCTTGACAGCAAGTAGGTCTCCCATATATGCCTACCAAAAATCACCCATGAAACTTCAAAATTGTGCAAATTATGACCCTTGCAACTGCGCGACGTACCTGTATATCGATGGGTGTAGCTGTGACAAAACATCGCGATGTACCCATATATCGATGAGATTCCTTGAGTTAAACATGCTTGGGGTTTCTTTCGCTAGAGAATTATCTTGGAAGGAACATATTACATCTCTTGTGAAATCTGCTTCCAAGAGATTAGGTGTCCTAAGCTGACTCCAACCCTTCTTTACCCCTGCACAATTGTTGACTTTGTACACAGGTTTTATTCGCCCCTGTTTAGAGTACAACTCTCATGTGGGGAGGCTCCCCACATGCAGCCATTCTCAATAGGGTGGAGTCAAAGGCTTTTCGTCTCATTAACTCTCCTCCTCTTACTAGCTCCCTTCAACCTCTGTCTCTTTGCCGCACTGTTGCATCTTTATCTCTTTTCTATTGCTACTTCAATGCCTACTGTTCCTCTGAACTGTCTGCTTGCATCCCTCCACCTCTACGACGGGCACGTAGCACCCGTCTAGCAACAACCTCTCATCCTTTTTCTGTCCAACTCTCTAATGCAAGAGTTACCCATTATTCCCAGTCCTTCATTTATGCAACTGGTCAACTCTGGAACTGTCTTCCTCTGTCTGCGTTTCCTACTTCCTATGATCTCCAGTCCTTCAAATGCAGTGTGTCCAGGCATCTCGAAATGAACAATGGATCTTGAATTTGGCTCTCTTTTTGTTTTTGTTTTGTTTGTTCTTGGAGGGAACAGTTTGCAGGCCCACGGCCTTTGGTTCCTTCTTCCTAGCATAAAAAAAAAAAAATCGGGGAAGGCAACAATTGGGGGCAGTGATAAGTTTGGTCTTCAAGGTGTTGAATGCCGTAACTCTTTCCTCCGTCCATGTGAAAGGTTCGCCTTTCTTAGTTAGTCATGGAGGGGCTTAGCGATGTCGGCGAAGCCCTTTATGAATCTTCTGTAGTAGCAAGTTAGTCCCAGGAAAGCTCTTTGGTATGGGAAGGTCCGTGATGGCACGGAGTTTGTCGGGATCAGGGGCAATCCCTTCCTGGGAGATGATACACCCCAGGAAGGCAACGAAGCGTGCCGCCAGGACGCACTTAGATGGTTTAAATTTCAGCCCAGCTTGTCTGATTCACTGGAAGACTTGCTTGAGGCAATGGAGGTGGTCGGCCCAGGTCCTGCTGAAGACAATGATGTTGTCCAAGTATGCAAGGAAAGTCTCCCACGTGAGGCCACTAAGGACAGACTACATGAGACACGAGAAGGTGGCAGGGGCGTAGCAGAGTCCGAAGGGCAGGATATTAAACTCGTAATGCCTCCCGTTACTCGTGGAGAAGGCAGTTTTCCCTCTGTCATCAGGGTAGATCGGGACCTCCCAATAACCTGATTGGAGGTCCAGGGTGGAAAACCATGATGCTCCGTGTAAGGAGTCAAGAGAGTCATCTATTCTGGGCAAGGGTGTGGCATCCTTGGTGGTGACATTGTTGAGCCATCTGTAGTCCGCAGAGAATCTCACTGACCCGTTCTTTTTTACTAGTACGACAGGGGAGGACGACAGGCTGGTGGAGAGCAAGATGACACCGGCATCTAACATTTCCTGGACCTGCAGGTCCTCCTCAGCTCGCTGGTGGGGATTCTTTCGCCGGGATGGTTGGCGAATTGGTGGTCCTTCGGTGTGGATCTCCTGGGGCGGGATCTCGGTTGGTCCTAACGCGAATAAGTCCTGAAAGTCCAGGAGTAGGTGGTGAAGGGTGTCTGCTTGGTGGGGAAAGAGATGGGGAGGTAAGGGAGGTAGGGAGGTGGGGGCACGAGGAGGTGTGCAAGGCTCAGCCTCCTCCATTTCTCCCACTACTAAACCTTTGGGTAGGGTAAGGGTTGTGGTGGAGAGGTTAGCGATGCACACTATGATGCGGTGGAGGGGGAGTAAAGTAGGGGAGAGTAGGCAGGAGGAGAGGGTTCCGGGGGGTAAGGTGGGGGAGAAGAGAATGGGGGTTCCTGATGGCCTGTTTAATTGCAACCAGGCCTCACGATGAGGGGGAATGGTGAGGGTGGAGGCGACGGTAGCAGGGAAGGTGGGGGGCAGGGGGTGGTGCATGTGCAGATGGGCTGGGGGCTGGGGGCTGGAGGCCGGAGATCTGTTGAACTGGAGTTGACGCCCGTAACAGTTGATGCTTGTCCAGAGATTCTGAAGAAGATCCAGTCCCAGGTATCCATCATACGCATGGCAGGAGGGGTAAAAAATGATGAAGGGGTGCAGTGCAGAGACGTTTTGGTGCATGTCTGCACGTAGGGCCTGAGTCTCCCCACGTATGGGTAGGGGGCCATCCCCCGCATCCACAAGGTGAGCTGAGGTAGAGAAAAGCAGGCCGAAGGTCAAATGGTGACAGGAGAAAAATTACTAGACCGGGTTGGGTTTCTTAAGGCAACTAAAGGGAACAGGGCATAAAAACTTGGGGCAACAAACCTTACAAGTATATTACCTTAAATTACAATCTGAGTCAAGTACAAGTGGCACACTAGACCAGAAAATAATATACACAAGTAAGACAGGGCCGGAGGATTCTGTGACAGGTAGGTGTAGCCGGGGCTTGCTGTAGGGTAAGGCCCGGCGGTAGCGGAGGGCCCACAATGGTGGCCTGCGTCAGAAGGCCGCTGGTCGTCAGAGCGTCCGGAGGGGCCTTCGTCAGGAGGCCGGGCTGCTGGCACTTGTCTGGAGGCCGGGCTGTAGTTGTCTCGTCCGGGAGTGGCGTGATGTGGGCGCCCTTCCTGAGGGGCCCGGGGGGTCGGGCCTAGGGGCTGGGCCTGAACAGGGAGAGCAGGTGCGCTTGTCTGCGCACACTCTGCTGGGCAGGAGGTCGTCGGGTGGGGCTTGGGAGGTCACACCCCAGGGTCCTGGGGATGTCTCGGCTGGTCCAGGGGCTGAGGTCTCTCTGCTGAGCCTCCATCAGAGGTGGACTGCGGCAGCTCGAAGATGAAGAGTCCGGCAGGGATGGGGACTGCCGAGGGGCCAGCCGGAGGGCTAGGACCCCAGGTATCAGAGGACCTTGCCAGGTCTCCTCCAGGTGTTGTTCTAGCCGGAGGGTGTCCCCATTAGGAGAAGGGGGAAAGTTACCCGAGCCGCTACCGGCAGACTCTAGCAGACCCGGGAATTCCTCAGGTGGGGAAGGCACTAGGGTAGGGGCGAGGGGCAGCACATAGCCGTTCCCTCCCCAGCGCAGCTTGTGGCCGTCGGCGAGTCCCCTAGGGCACAACTGGTGGAGTGGCTTGTGGCTGTCTCTTCCCCCGTGCGGCTTGTGGCCGTCACTGAGGGCTCGTGCCCCTGGCTACTGGTGGGTAGAGTGTGGCTTGTGGCCGTCACTTGCAAGGACTACACCCCGAGTGTAACTTGTGGCCATCACAGGGGTGTAGATGCGGCTTGTGGCCGTCACAGGGGTGTAGGTGTGGCTTGTGGCCATCACAGGGGTGTAGGTGCGGCTTGTGGCCATCACAGGGGTGTAGGTGCGGCTTGTGGCCGTCACCGGTGTCCCTCTTCCCGGAAGGCCTGCAGGTGCGCAGCTTGTGGTCATCCCTCTCCTGCAGGTGTGGCTCATGGCAGTCACCAGTGAGGGGTCCCTCCTGACAGAGGCGCGGCTTGTGGCTGTCGCTAACCCGGGGGTGTGGCTTGTGGCCGTCACCTGTTCCCCTTCTTTTGGTTTTTTTATTGGGAGCGGCTTGTGGCTGTTTCAGGGTGTGGCTTGTGGCCGTCACCTGTTCCCCTTTTCTTCTGGGGTTAAATCGGGAGTGGCTTGGGGCCGTTGCCACCCGTGTGCAGCTTGTGGCCATCACCCAGTATGGCTGAGGGAGGGAAGCAGTGGCTGAGCGGCTAGTGGCCGTCTCCTGCTGGCTATATGGGGCTAAAGAAATAGCCCCACCCCGAACCTGATGAGGGCTGGTCCGGCAGAGATGTAGTCCCCCGTGTCTGATAACTCCATGGCGAGCTACTTGAGCACGAGAGGGGCATGCGGGAAAGACACAGGTGCACCTGTCTTGCACAGAGCCCGTGCTAACTACTTCTGCCCCTTGGATGTCTCCTCCTGGGGTGGGTGTCCATGAAGCACTTCGGTATTCTGCATTTCACCTTCGGTATTCTGGATTTCAGTATTCATAATAACTTTTCATAATCCCTGAGAGTGAGGTGTGTGTGTGTGTGTGTGTGTGTGTGTGTGTGTGTGTAATTTA
>JAGKTI010000258.1:142862-156246 GCA_018397915.1 Birgus latro
GTGTGTGTGTGTGTGTGTGCGCACTAAATATTTAAGGAAGGTGTTACTGAAGGTACTGTGAATAGCACATACGAATAGACCGTATCTATACAGTATTTTGTGCAGTGGGTTAAGCTGCCGTCACACTGAGACAAAACTGGCTAACATGCGAGCCAGTTTTGCGAGCCGCTAGCCAAACTGACTCACGGTGAGCGAGATTTCGCTTGCGAGGCGAAGTGGATAACAATTCTCGCTCACAGCTTGTTGGTGGGACTGGAACTCAAATGAGCCTATGTTAATTTTGTAATCGGTGAGAAAATATTCAGTTATTCATAGAAGGAAACTTAAACTAAATTTGTTAAGTAAATACAATTTAGTTCTTGTGGTTTTTATTCATTTTTACTTTTTTTCTTGTAACCATAAATAAATATTCGGACACTCGGGTGACCAGGCGCGGAGGCCGTCTGCTTTGTCTCCAAACAAGTAGAAATCAGATTTCGATATGGATCCTACAGCAAGGACAACACTAGTAGACTGCTTTGTGGCTCTGGAGTTGCTAAAGTACGTGAAGCGGTTACAGAAACTGAGGAAAAGGGAGTGGGTACTCCGTGGTGGTTTGTTTACAAATGCCCACGGGGCGCCTAGGTAGACGACACTGTTAGCCGTTTCGGCTCGCAAGAACATACGAGTGTGACGGACACTCGACTCTGCTAGCCGTTTTGCCTCGCAAAAGCTGGTCGCATGTTAGCCACTTTTGGTCCAGTGTGACGGCAGCTTTATAGGTCCCTCATAAAAGTTTAAGTTAGTGGGATTGATTCCCAGCATATGTTTATTCACCAATCCCACAAAATATCACTACGGAAACGGAAATATGTCGGGACTACTGCGTTGCACCCTCACTTCATGTTTTGTTTACGTCCCTCAGCTGAGAGGAAATGCTCCTTTGTTATTGGCAGACACTTCCTAAACGTATTTTTATAACGCTACTGTGATTGGCTTGAGTATCAAACGGCGCCTTCGGAGGGCGCCTTTAAAATTGTTTGAGTACGGGAGTATGCACTCAAAAGCGCCTTTGACCTGCCGTACACAAAGGCGCCGTTCATCAAGTGACGCCGTGGCTAAGGAGGTATTACGCGGTACCTGAAATCATGGTTTGCCGCCGGAACGCATTTCTGGTTTGCTGGAACCAGGCACAAACCCTATCACACACGTTCCTCAAACGCCGCCGACGGTCCGCAAAAATGTAAACAAACACACAGTAGGTTTTCTTGTGAAACATGGGATCTTGTGATCCCAAAGACAAGGGAATGGCTTTATTTTTTCAATGAGGGCAATTTCAGCAGCCCTTGTCCATAATATCTGCCCAGATGCCATCGTATACCCAGAATGGCGATGTGTACAGCGTCAGCACTCCTTCACCCAGCCTGGAGGGTTGTATTCCTCCCCAATGTAACAACTGAGTTATCGACATCGTTATTTCACATCTGCATGGTAAAAAAAAAAAAAGGTTATTTAAGCTTTCGTAATTAATAATATATATAATGGAAAGTAATAGGCACTATAGGAGGGAATTATAACTTAAAAAAAAAAAAACGTTTTGTCCCTGATTCCGTGGGCACGGATGGGTCTGGATGGAAATGAGCTTTGCCGATGGAATCCTCGGCGGCTCCCACGGTTTCGTGGGCGGTTACCACGATTTTGTCGGCAAACCATGATTTCAGGTACCGTGTGATACCCCATTAAAGGCTCGTTTTGAGTATCCGGCCCCCGGAAACTGGTCACGGTGCATGAATTTGATTGTGACTTCTCGTCCCTTATACACGAAGCCTGGAACGGGGTTCTTTTTCTAGACCGGGTTGGGCTCTATTAAGGCAGTCAGAGGGAACGGGGCATAAAAAGGCAGGGCAACAACCGTATACGTATATTACCAACAAATTACAACTCTTACACAACATGAATACACACTTTACAGGAAAATAGTTATAACACGGGGATAGACAGAACCAGGGGACTTGGGGGCAGGAGAGGGCTGGGGCTGGTTGGCGGCCTGTGTCAGGATGCCCTGGGTTGCCAGGACTTCCGGTGGCTGACTAGAGGCCGACCAGTAGAGTCTCGTCCAGGAGTTCTCAGAGGGCCATGCAGGAGAGGGTGGGCCCGTCCACAGGAGTACAGGGGAGGAGAGGGGGCCCCGGGCTTAGGGGCTGGGCCCGAACAGGACCAGGAGGCGTGTTCGCCTACGCTTACTCTGGGGGCGTCGCTTGGGGCTGGAGAGGTCTCACCCCAGGGTCCTAGGGACATCTCGACTGGTCCCAGGGTGGTCTCGTCGCTGGTCCTCCGTCAGGTCTTGGCTGCAGCAGCTTGGTGTGACAGAGTCCGACAGGGGTTGGGGTCACCGGGGGTCGAGGGAGAGGGCTAGGACTCCCGATACCAAGGGTCCTGGCCAGGCCTCCTCCAGCTGCTGGTCGAGGGTGAGGATGTCTCTGTGGGTAGAGAGTGTGAGGGTACTTTCTTGTGCTCCTTCTTTTAGTGGAGCGGCAGGGTGGCCATCTCCTAGGTTCGGCAAGGTGGTCGTCACCTTCCCTTCTTTTATGGAGTTAGAGCAAGGACGGCTAGTGGCCAACTCCTCCCCGTGTGTGGCTAGATGGCTGTCACCTGGTGTGTGTAAGCATGGCAAGGTGGCCTTCACTATCCCTCCTTTATGGAGTTAGAGTGAGGACGGCTATTGGCCGTGCCCTCCCCGTGAGAGGGTAGGTGACCGTCACCTGATGTGAGTGAGTGTGGCGAGATGGCCATCACTATACCTCCTATTATGGAGCTAGAGCAAGGGCGGCTTGGAGTCGTGTCCTCCCCGTGTGCAGCTAGATGGCCATCACCCAGTGTGAGAAAGTGTGACAAGGTGGCCGTCACCCGGTGTGAGAGTGCAGCAAGGTGGCCATCACCATAGTTCCTTTTATGGAGTTAGAGCGAGGGCGGCAGTTAGCCGTCTCCTCCCCGTGTGCGGCTAGGTGTCCGTCACCCGGTGTGAGTACGTGCAGCAAGGTGGCCGTCACTCTACTTCCTTTTACGGAGTTATGGCGAGGCCGGCTGTTGGCTGTCTCCTCCCCATGTGCTGCTAGGTGGGCGTCACCCGGTGTGAGCACGTGCGGCAAAGTGGCCATCACTCTACCTCCATTTATGGAGTTAAAGTGAGGGCAGCAGTTGGCCATCTCCCCGTGTGCAGCTAGGTGGCCATCACCCAGTGTGAGTATGTGCGGCAAGGTGACCGTCACTCTTCCTCCTTTTATGGAGTTATAGCGAGGGCAGCGAGGTGGCCGTCTCCTCCCTGTATGCGGCAAGGTGACCATCACCCGGTATGGTTGAGGGAGGAAAGCAGCAGGTGGGCGGCTAGTGACCGACTCCAGAATGCTGTCTGGGGCTGTAGGAGTAGCCCCACCCCGAACCTGGCAAGGGCTGGTGCGGCGGAAGTGTAATGCACTGTTACTGCTACCTGCATGATGGCGTACCTGACCACGAGAGGGGCACACAGGAGAGGTACAGGTGTGCCCATTTTGAGCAGAGCGCGCGCCGCTCACTTCTGCTCCCTGGGTATCTCCTCCTGGGGTCAGTGTCTGGCCCAGGTGAGGTTGAGGGAGAGCTTCGCTATACTGTATTTTACTTGTATCCTGCATTTCACCACTGTCGATGTAAAAAAAATCACGTCCCCGTGCCTGGAGGTGGTATGTATAGGTGGTGGTGGTGTGTTGAGGTGTGAGGTGTTGCAGGAAGGATGTCCAGTGGGTGGTGAAGTAGTCCAGCTGGTGGTCTGGGCTGATGGTGATGTACAGTGTGGAGGGTTGGGGTGACTTCTGAAGGAGGCAACGCATGTGAAATGTCCCGCAAATGCGCCTTTTCTTGCCTGTGATGGGGATCCAGGTGACATGGCGGATCTTCATGGTTGGGGATGGTGGTGCGGTGTTGGTGGTCTGTGGCTGTATGCTGGCCACCAACGGGAGGGTTGGTGTTTTATGCTGGTGGTTGGCGGTGGTGAAATCCCTTGGGAGTGCAGGTGGCTGGGTTGCCAGCAGGGCCTGGTGAATGAGGAGCATTACTCGGTGTTGGGCAGTGTTAGGGTGGTGGGTGGTGAGGGGGAGGGGGTGGTGTTGTATCATTGGGATAGGTGTGAGATTCGCCCAGAACGGGTGATGGAGGTGGTGAGTGTGAGCGTGGGCGGGGACGGAGGTGGTGGGGAGCGGGGTGTGGAGTGTTTGTTGCAGGTGGCTGGGGGTAGTGGGAAAGGTGGAATTGGTGGGGTGGCAGGGGTGGGGGAGGGTTGAGCTGGGGAAATGCGGCATGGAGGGGAGGGCGCGGTTTGTTCCGGAAGTACGAGATGAAGCTGGCATGGTGGTGTGAGTGAGTGTGGCGGATCAAGGCTTGTGGAATGCGAGTCGGAAGAGGTAGCATGAGTGTGCGAGTGAGGTGATGCAGTGTTGGGTGAGGTGGAAGTGGGAAGAGACGAGAGGGGCGAGGAGGGAGGAGGGGAGGGGGTAAGGTAGAGGGAATAGGAATCGGCAGATAAGGTATGGGAAGAGGTGGATGATGAAGCTGCGGGGTTGGGGTATGTAGGTGGGGAAGCGGCCGGTGTTTTGTTCGTGGTGTACGGTATGACGTATCAGTTACAATGCGTACGTGGGGTGTTGTTGTAGTCAATGGTGACTTGGTATGGGTTGGGGATTTTGGTGATGGTGTAGGGGCCCATGAATCGTGGGGTGAGTTTGGGTGGGGTTGGCAGTCGGGCCACCATAACGGTATCTCCAGGCTTATAAGGGTTGGTGGGGCGGCTGTCAGGGGCGAGGACTTGTTTTTGCAGGTGGTGTAATCTCCTCTTTAGGTGGTGCAGGGGATCAGACACTGGTGACTTGGTCGGTGGTTTGGGGTGATGTCTGAGGGGAAGGAGGAGTGGGGCTTCCCAGAAAACATGCTCGTGGGGGGAAATACTGTCTTCTCTGGGGCAGGTGTTTAGCCCCCACTGCACGGTTTTTACGTGGGTGGGCCAGTCTTCATTTTGGGTCTCCTCTATTTGGGTGCACACCTTATTTAAGAGAGTGCGATGGCTCCTTTCGCAGATATCATTTCCTTGGGGCCAGTAGGGGGAGAAGTGAGAGATCTGAAATCCGAAAAGAGTGGTGAGTTCTTTCCACACTTTCCCAGTGAATTCCGGCGCATTGTCGGAATGTAGCACCTGTGGGACACCGAAATAGGGGAAGACGTGGCGGACAAGGGCTTCAGCTACTGCTACAGCGTGGTGCTCCTTTGCTGGACAGGTGATGAGGGACTCGGGAGTAGCTGTCCACGAATGTGATTATGTAACGGTAGCCGGCTTTCGAGGGTAAGGGGCCTACAATGTCGACGGCCAAGAGTTGCCAGGGTTTGTGAGTTTTGATTTTGCCTGTGGGACCGGATGTGCGGATGATGTCCTTTCCAAGGGCACAGGCATGGCAGGCTTGGACTACTTGTTGGGCCGAAGTGGAGAGGCTGGTCGTCCAATAAATATCTCGAAACACTTGCAGTAATTTCTTCATACCCAGGTGGATTCCGTTGTCTGAATGGAGATGGGTCAAGGTGTCCAGGGCTGTAGTGGGGTCAAGCACGATGTGGCCTGTTTGTGTGAAGAGGTGATCGCCCTGTTGGTTAAGTCTGGAAAAGATGTGGGCGGGTATCCAGTCTGGTCGATCTTGATCCTGCCATCGTTGGATCAATTCAGACGTAGGGTGAATGGCCTAGATGGGGAGTCGTGATCGGGCGTCAGTGTTGGTGTGCAGTTTCCCTGCGCGATAGGAAACCTGAGGTTTCTCTCCACCTGATGATTGTGCATTACGGGTGTTTGATTGTCGGAGCCACTGGAGCGACTGGTGGTCAGTGATGATGGTGACCCTTGTGCCAGAGAGGTAGGCCCGGAAGTGTTCTAAGCCCAGATGATTCCGAGGCATTCACGCTTGGTGGCAGCGTAGTTTTTCTCCGCTTGGTGGAGAGTCCGGTTGGCGCATGTGATAATGTGCTCTCATCCTTCCTGTACCTGTGCTAGGACGGCACCTATCGTGATGAGGGATATATCTGTCTATAGACGAAATGGTAGGTTGTAATCTGGGAAGGCGATGACGGGGGCTGTAATCAGCTTGTTTTTCAAGGTGTTGAAGGCGGTGACCCTGTCTTCTGTCCACGAAAAAGGTTCTTCTTTTTTAATCAGGTCGTGGAGGGGCTTTGCAATGTCGGCGAAGCCCTTTACAAACCTTCGGTAGTAGGAGGTTAGCCCCAGGAAAGCTCGGCCTTCTGTTATGTTTTTCGGGAGGGGGAGGTCCATGATGGCATGGAGCTTGTCTGGAGCGGGGGCAATCCCTTCCTGCGAGATAATATGTCCCAGGAAGGCGACAGAGCGTGCCACCAGGACGCACTTTGACCGTTTTAGTTTTAACCCGGCCTGCCTGATCCGTTGGAAAACCTGCTTAATGTGGTGGAGGTGGTCAGCCCAGGTCCTGCTAAAGACGATGACGTCGTCCAAGTAGGCCAGGCAAGTTTCCCATGTGAGGCCGCTCAGGACGGATTCCATAAGGCGCGAGGTGGCAGGGGCATTACAGAGTCCGAAGGGCAGGACGTTGAATTTGTAATGTCTCCCGTTGCTGGTGGAGAAGGCGGTCTTTTCTCTGTCAGTGGGGTGTACTGGAACCTGCCAATACCCTGACTGGAGGTCTAAGGTGGAGAGCCAGGACGCGCCGTATAGGGAGTCAAGGGAGTCGTCTATACGTGGCAGGAGTGTGGCATCTTTGGCAGTAACGTCGTTTAGGCATTTGTAGTCCACACACATCCTCACTGACCCGTCCTTTTTTTAAACTAGTATGACGGGGGAGGACCACGGGCTGGTGGAGGGTGAGATGATGCAGGCATCTAACATGTCCTGGACCTGCCAGTCCTCCTCAGCTCGTTGGTGGGGGGTTTTCCGCCGAGATGGTTGGCGGATCAGTAGTCCTTCGGTGTGCATCTTGTGGCTCAGGACAGTGATGTGGCTTATGTTGGTTGGTCCTGTTGCAAACAGGTCCTGAAAGTTAAGGAGTAGGTGGTGTAGGCTGTCTGCTTGGTGAGGAGAGAGGTGAGGGGTAGGGGAGGATGGAGGGCAGGGGCCCGGGGGGTCTGCAGGGCTCAGCCTCCTCCATTTCCCCCACGACTAGCCCCTAGCCCTTTTGGTAGGGTCAGGGGGGTGGTGGAGAGGTGTTGCGGTGGGAGGGGAGGAAAGTGGAAGGGAGTAAGCAAGAGGAAAGGGTTCCAGGGAGCAAGAAGGGGGAGAAAAGGATGGGGGTTCCAGAGGACCTGGTGAGTTGCAGCCAAGCCTCATGGTGAGGGGGAATGGTAAGGGTGGAGGGAATGGTAGCGGGGTAGGTAAGGACGGGGGGTAGGAGAGAGACACAAGGGGTCAGGAACCCCAGGAGATGAGGGGGGGGCACACACGTGCAGATGGGGTGGGGGTTGAAGTTCGGGGATTTGTTGAATTGGAGTCGACGCCCATGGCAGTCAATACTCGTCCTGAGTTTTTGCAGAAGGTCCAGTCCCAGGTATCCATCGTATGCGTGACAGGAGCTGAAAATGATGAAAGGGTGTAATGCGGAGACGTCCTGGTGCGTGTCTGCGTGTAGGGCCTGCGTTTCCCCACGTATGGGCAGGGGACCATCTCCTGCGTCTACAATGTGAGCTGAGTGGGGAAAAGCGGGCCGAGGGTTGAACAGTGACGGGAGTAGAAGTGGCTATATAGGCAGGATCTAGCCACTCCTGTATCGACTAGCAGCCTTGCCTTCACCCCATTCAGTCTCATCTTGTTGCAGACTGGGGGACGGTATTTCTGTGAGGTGGCCCCCCCCACCATGGGGAGATGCGGGGGCGGTCCTAAAAATCCAGCTGCTGTGGTGTATCGTCGTCCTCGGGCTCCGTTACCCCAGGGTCTAAGGGGTTGTCTGTGGTCACGTCGCCCTCAGTGCCCTCGTCCTCCAGGACCGAAATCTTACGGCGTCCTGGCGTGGTGGATTTCCTCCGAGCTGCATTCAGCTATTCCCTGATGTCTTGGAGGGGGCATCTGTTACTACAGGCCGTGAACTCCCAGGGGTTGATGGAGATCCAATTGGTGTCCTCTGTGTCCGGACGCGTGCGTGAAGGGTGAGCCTTGGGGATGGAGGGAGTTGATGTGGGGCTTGGCTGGACTGGGGGTGGGTGAGGGGGGCGTGTTGGCAGCGGCTTTTGTGTAGGGAATCTGCTTACAACGCCAATCTGCTGGGGGGTAGTACGGGCACCCAGGAGGCAATGTACCAGCTGGATATCTTGGTCCATGTTTCCCGTAGGGTCGTGGATTGTGAAGTGCTCCCTGACAGTACTCGGGAGAATCCTGACCAGGGAAATAAAGATATGTTGTTCCCGGGTTTCCTGGTTGCATTCCTGGCATGCAGTGGTGACAAGTCGCCTGGCCTGGACGAGTGTGTCGTCGAGGTTTCCGTCGTAGGTAAGTGAGTCCAGCTGTGCTAATGCTACGACTTTCCCTAGTGAGGGGGTGACTGCTTGAGTCGTAAGCTTGGAAAATTCTAGCCAATTAAGTCCGGGACGATCTTGGGTGTGATTGTGGCTACTGCCTTACCCAGCAGTGGCAGTGTTACTGTTATTTTCTGCCTGTCTGTGTCGAAGGTTATGTCTAGTAGTGGTTTACTATTTCCAGCTATGTGTGGATGTCATACTTTTCAGGGTCAAATTTGGGCATTTGAACGTGTGGTTTTGCTGCCATTGTGCCGAAGTTTCCCTTGTTCCCGTCGCCACCCACCAGATCAAGAACCACCGCTGGCCACCAATGTTATGCTGCATGAATTTGGATAAGACTTCTTGTCCCTTATACACGGAGCCTGGAACAGGGTTCTCTTTCTAGACCGGGTTGAGCTCTATTAAGGCAATCAGAGGGAACAGGGCATAAAAAGGTAGGGCAACAACCTTACACGTATATTACCAACAAATTACAACTCTGACACAACATGAATACACACTTTACAGGAAAATAGTTATAACACACAGAGATAGACAGAACCAGGGGACTTGGGGGCAGGAGAGGGCTGGGGCTGGTTGGCGGCCTGCGTCAGGATGCCCCGGGTTGCCAGGACTTCCGGTGGCTGACTGGAGGCCGAGAGTTATCAGAGGGCCGTGCAGGAGAGGGTGGGCCCTTCCACAGGAGTACAGGGAGGGGAGAGGGGGCCCTGGGCTTAGGGGCTGGGCCCTAACAGGGCCAGGAGGCATGTTCACCTACGCTTACTCCGGGGGCGTCACTTGGGGCTGGAGAGGTCTCGTCCCGGGGTCCTAGGGACGTCTCGACTAGTCCCAGGGCTGCGGTCTCGTTGTTGGGCCTCCATCAGGTCTGGGCTGTGGCAGCTTGGTGTGACAGAGTCCAACAGGGGCTGGGGTCGCCAGGGGTCGAGGGAGAGGGCTAGGACTCCCGATACCAAGGGTCTTTGCCAGGCCTCCTCCAGCTGCTGGTCAAGGGCGAGGACGTCTCTGTGGGTAGAGAGTGTGAGGCCACTTTCCTGTGCCCCTTCTTTTAGTGGACCGGCAGGGTAGCCGTCTCCTAGATGCGATGAGGTGGCCGTCACCTTCCCTCCTTTTATGGAGTAAAAGCAAGGGCAGCTAGTGGCCGACTCCTCCCTATGTGTGGCTAGATGGCCGTCACCTGGTGTGTGTAAGCGTGGCGAGGTGGCCGTCGCTATCCCTCCTTTTATGGAGTTAGAGCGAGGGCGGCTATTGGCCATGTCCTCCCCATGTGCAGCTAGATGGCCGTCACCCGGTGTGAGTGAGTGTGGCGAGGTGGTCGTCACCCGGTGTGAGTGAGTGTGGCGAGGTGGTCGTCACCCGGTGTGAGTGAGTGTGGCGAGGTGGCCGTCACCCGGTGTGAGTGAGTGCGGCGAGGTGGCAGTCACTAGATCTCTTTTTATGGAATTCAGAGCAAGGGCCGCTTGGAGCCGTGTCCTCCCCGTGTGCTGCTAGGTGGCCGTCACCTGGTCTGAGAAAGTGTGGCAAGGTGGCCGTCGCTATACCTCCTTTTATGGAGTTACAGCGAGGGCGGCAGTTGGCCGTCTCCTTCCCGTGTGCGGCAAGGTGGCCATCACTCTACCTCCTTTTATGGAGTTATAGCAAGGGTGGCTGTTGGCCGTCTCCTCCCCGTGTGCTGCTAGGTGGCCACCTGGTGTGAGCACATGCGGCAAGGTGGCCGTCACTCTACCTCCTATCATGGAGTTATAGAGAGAGCGGCAGTTGGCCGTCTCCTCCCCGTGTGCGGCTAAGTGGCCATCACCCAGTGTGAGTACGTGCAGCAAAGTAACCGTCACTCTTCCTCCTTTAATGAAGTTATAGTGAGGGCGGCGAGGTGGCCGTCTTCTCCCCATATGCGGCATGGTGGCCATCACCCGGTATGGCTGAGGGAGGGAAGCAGCAGGTGGGCGGCTAGTGACTGACTCTGGAATGCGTCTGGGGCTGTAGGAGTAGCCCCACCCTAAACCGGTGAGGGCTGGTGTGGCAGAGGTGTAATGCACTGTTACTGCTACCTGCACGGTGGCTTACCTAAGTGCGAGAGGGGCGCGCAGGAGAGGTACAGGTGTGCCCGTTTTGAGTGGAGCGCGCGCCGCTCACTTCTGCTCCCTAGGTATCTCCTGGGGTCGGTGTCTGGCCCAGGTGAGGTTGAGGAGAAGCTTCACTATTCTGTATTTTACTTATATCCTGAATTTTAACTGTAATTAAAAATACGAATGAAATTAAACAACTATACGTATCAGTAAGAAAGAATTATAAAAGCTGTGAAACCGTAAGGCCATAACTCACGTAAGGGGAAGATTGTGTGGACAGTGAGGGAGGGTGGTGCCTGCCATCTGAGGGCTACGGCAGGGCCGCTGATGTGAGTCTTGTACATGTCCATGGTGGCAAGTGTGAACCAAAGAACGTACTGCATTACTACACACCATGCACTCAAAATAAGATGATTCTAAATAACTGGTTATTACCAATAATTTATTTTTCATCCCTATAAAACATCTTAATTCTGTTTAACAAAATAACTTCCAATGGTTGATACGCATATCGGCAGAAAATCAGCCGATACCGATACTCTAAAAATGGGCTGATACCACCGATACTGATACCGATACATCGGTATATCTCTAATCTTTATTTTGTGCAGTGAGTTATAGCAATATCCACAGATTACAATGTCTACTCATGGGCCAGCCCAGAGTGAAAGAAAACGTGCCCTATCCTGGATGATGACGTCACACTCCCTTGTTAGCAACACTCTAAATTCTTCCATCTATCTTTCATACCATATCTCAACATGTGCTTGCATAATTATCATTTCAGAAATAATATAAATACTATATGAATCTCTAGCCAGATACTTTACTGGTTTTAGTCATAACATGCTCATATCATTATAAGCTTTGAAACAGTATTTAAGCAAATGGATTAGAAAATTCTCATGACATACGCAAAGTTCATTGAATATAACTCTCTCTCTCTCTCTCAAGCAAGCAGTCAGTTTATCTATACATCTATTTATCTATCATCTTATCAGTTTTCTTTTGTTTACTATTTCTCTGAATGAAATGTTTTTTTTTTTATTTAGTACTCACATTCTAAAAAAACATACGACAGCAAACAAAATTAATAATTACTTCATTAGGCAGAGAAACAAATTCAGAAATTTGACAGGCTATATTCTGGACAGTGGCTTTTGCAGGTTGCAGGGCTTTAACTCCATGATGACAAATAAATAACTTCCATTTTTCAATTAATCTAGGAATTCAAAGCTAGGTTTCATCAATTTTTCATTTCCTCTGCTAATTCTCCCAATCTAGGTGTCATCTTTGATGCTTTTGAACGGAGTTAGCGACACTGAGGAAATTTATGAGCAAAGAATTCACCCTCTTCCTCAATAACTTCTTCTAACCCTTTAACTTCTAAATCCAAGTTGACTGAAATATGTTCCTTGTCCATACCCTTGGGCTCTGGTTCATCAATTTCGTCTGACAAGGAGAACACAATTGCAAACAGGGTCAGCTCACGATAACCGTCTTACACATTAACCATCTTAAAGTAATTCACTATCCTATAAAGCATCTTAGTCTGTGGTAGGCTAACCATTTTACACACTAACCGTCTTATGCTATTCTAGGTTAACCACACAGTAACCTTCTTATGCTATGCTATCCTAACCATCTTGCACAATAAAAATCTATACTAGGCTAACCATCTTACAAACCTTCTTATGCTGAGTTAGCCTAACCATCTTACACAGTAACCATCTTAAACTGTAATAGGCTAACCATGCTACCACTAACCATCTTATGCTAGGCTTGACTGACCTTCTTACGCACTCTGACACTATACATTCATCTAGCACATCAACCATATTACACACTAAACAGATTTATGTATCTCTAATTAGCAGCATACAGTATATCCTCTTATCATCGTAATATAATTTAACCAGTACATTAATGACTTACCTTTGGCTGATGGCAGTAACAGTGGTGGAACTCATCCTTCCTTGATTATCACTTGAGTTTTTGGCACTGGCTCATTCAGAAGTTCGAATTTTAAATTTCTCAGAAAGACACTGTTCAAAATACAAACTGCATATCACAGCTGTTGTGCTACGTATTTGTGGGATGGTTTCTCGCCCTCAAATACGCAGGATAAAGCAGGTCACTATTCTAGACCGGGAGGTAACTCCTAAGAGTAGGACTGGACACAAAAACAAGGCAGTAAATATCACACATGTATTCTAGGTATAAAACACAGAACAATAATACATCACAGATATTACAATAGGTTAGCCGGGGGTAAGTGAACACTGTACACAATTGCTATTCGTCACTTTACCTTCTTGTTCAAGTATGGTACTATCAACCCGACACTCGTGTTACATACAACACACTTATATCTTCGGACACAGGAATGATTTTGGTACAATTTCTGAAACCCGTATAGCACTGGACGGCACTACATATGTATATAAATTACGTTACACCTGTATTTCAGGTACCTGGCGGCCAGAACTCTATCTCAGGTAGGGTGGCCCGTAAAGGTCATTAACGAGGGGAACTGTGGTATTTCGGTATGCCCGGGTTAAACACGTTGGGACAAAGGGCTGGTGAAAGTTAAACTGAACACAGGGGAGGGGGAGCGTAAACACCAGCTCAGGGCACAAAGACACAAAAGGGGTATTTCTAGATTATCACAAAGACTGTCCAGGGCGGCGGGACTCTACCTTTGAATACAGGTCAGGCCACGTTCTATCTATCAGCACGTCCAATCTTATTCGGGGTTCCTGGTCACTTCACTTTGAGGATACACTGTAGGGAATCAC
>JAGKTI010000259.1:0-20296 GCA_018397915.1 Birgus latro
ACACACACACACACACACACACACACACACACTACATAACTCCTCTTCTTCAACCCCCACAAGGTCCTGCCAGCAACTCAACACCCCTTGAGGAAGTGAGTTTTCAGAAGTTTTTTGATTTGTAGGTTTTTACCTGCTACAATACCTCTATATTCTTCACTTCTTTTTTTTTCCCCTAGAAAGTACATCTTCATTATCAGTAACTACGACAAAGACTAGAGGTGATGTTGAGATTCTTATAGCAATATAAAAAGTGAAACCCTTGTACATTTTACAGATAGACTTTGAATAAGACAAAATAAAACCACTAGCAAGCGAAAATATTTAGGTATGGGTGAGACGGGAATAAATGAAATTGAACCTGGAGGTATGTTTTTCTTTTCTGTCCAGGTAATAGTCGCGTTGATGTTTTGACAACATCATGAGGAAGAATATAACAGTAAACATTAGTACTTGAAAAGAAATATAAAGGGAAAGGCATGAGAAGCTAAGTTTTTAGGGTACAGGCACGTGAAGCAAGTGTTTATTTCTTGCTGTCACCGTTCGGAGAAGTATTCTTCCTTTGACCTCTGTTTGCTCGACAACTATTGGGCTAATCGATTTCCTGTAATGGCCATGATAAAGATCAGTGAATTCTACGTATGAATAAAACAGAACTATGTAATTTATATAATGAAAAGTCCTTGTTACATAGGCGGTTTTTGTCCGCCCAAGAGGAAAGTGCACCACGGCCGCGAGTACCCTGTAGTTTTTTGCGATTTACTCGGGAACTATGAAGCATATCAAATAATCCAGTTATCAGGAGAAAGCTCATAAAATTCTACATAAGATTATATAATAAAAGCATAAGGTGGGAAAGAAAAGTTCTGAGCTAGAGGTCCCTGAAAAAAAAAAAAATTTAAATGGCTTTTAGTTTTTGGCTATTTTCTCGAAACCTACAAATCGTGTCACAACCGGACAAACCTCATTTGAAAGCTTATGAAATTCTCTATCAAAACTTCTTATAACATTTTTCTGTATGATGAAAAACATTTGAACGACGATGTTGGGAAATGAGATGCATGTTCCGAAACGTTTATTCACGGTGGCCTAATGTACTTTTATTCGTACTTTTTTTTTTTTCCTGTCAGCTAGAACAGTATGATGAAAAACATTCGAACGACGATGTTGGGAAATGAGATGCATGTTCCGATATGTTTATTGACGGTGGCCTAATGTACTTTTATTCGTACTTTTTTTTTTTCCTGTCAGCTAGAACACACATCAGTGAATAAGACGATGTAGGTTTCATGGCAATAGTTTGAGGTTTGGGTGGCGAAAATGAGGCGAGAATACGTGAAATTTGCGTCCCGTAGGCTGCCACCGAAGCGCGCCGGGGAGTAAGATCGTGAGCCATGAAACTTAATAAAACTTACTGTGCGCGAAAGGGGTAAGGAAAGTCAAACTTTGAAACTTAATGGAAAAGTTTGAAGTTAGCCTAGCAGTCCATTTTTGAACCAGCTCTGGTCCTGCAGGCTGTTTCCAGCAGGTCTGGTTATGGCAGTCTGGTCTAATCCTTTCTTTGATGATGATGATGGCTCTGATTTTCTGCTAATTGCACACTACAGTATTGTTTTACTTTATCTTTCATCTCTTCCTGACATTACCAATGAATTTACTGTAGTCTTTTTAGCCCAGTCTGCATCCAGTGCCTCTTGATGTGTAGTACATAAAGCTTATTGTCTTCAGAATTTGATAAGATTGGCCATACTCTGAGTGGAGGATGTGGCTTGGAAGCTTGGCTTGAGGTTGTCCGGCAATTAAAAGATGAGGGTGTGAAGTTGAGGGTTCTTGAGCAAGCAGCCAATCACAGTGATCCTGTTGTAGCCCTTGGCACCAGGACTCTTTACCTCAAGAAAGTTGCTCTACAGAAAGGTGAGGGAGGAGTTGCCTTGTACATCTCATTTGATATAAGTATTACCAGCATTTAATATCTCTTGAGCTTTTGTGCTGTGCAAGAAATGTGTGAATCAAAACTACAGCATAGTTCAGTGTGTACTGTATTTGTGAATGCTTACCATCTTGCCTAGAAACTTTCTGTTTGAAAGCTCTTAGGAGAAAACAAGGCATACTTAAAATAATCTCTGTGTTAACAGGCATCAAGAGAGCACGTGAAGTGTATAAGAAGATGTGTTGGTGTCCCCCCTTCAGTGGTCGACTTCATGCACAGATGGTGGAGCTGGAGCTATCAGAGACCAAGGTAAATGTGGCAGCAGTGAAGAAGGTCTTCCACAGTGCTGTGCAGCAGCTTGGCTCAAGTAGCCCAGGTTAGTTTACAGTCTGCTTGTAATATTTAGCCACCGTAGGAGTAACAGATGGAATGCTGTCTTGCCTTCGTAGGAAGACTTGTGAATGTCTAAAGTACTACCTGTGCAACAATACTAAGACTTGTGAAACTCTATAGTACCACCTGTGCAACAATAATAAATAGGCCTACTGCAGGAAAATGTGAATCAAAATGGTCCCTCATGCCAGCCTGTAGTGAGACAGCATATAAAGTACTTCCAGCTTCAGACTTTTGTTTCACTTTCATTTACTGGTTTGCTAAAATTTACCTGATAACACTATCAGGTGGTGTACTGTACTGGTATGCCTTCAAGGAGTACATCTCTATTATCCATGGTTAGGCTTTTACCTTTTTATTGAAAACAGTAAACAATAGGACATCAATAACTTAGTCTCTTGTTGCACACATGTATGAGTCAGCTGGTTTTCCTAGTTATTATGAGTGTTGTTGTTTTTGAGTTACCCTGGTCTGTCTGTCTGACTGGACATATCAACCACAGGCAAAGTCACCTCTGTATGACCATCCTGTGTAGTGAACTGATGTTCCCTTGCAGCAGAAAGTGCCTCATGAGAGCAAGGTGCAGGGAAGAGTGTGGAGGTCTGGTTTCTGGATGGATGGTGCATTTGTCTTTCCACCCAGTTAACAGAGGCACAATAGCAGGATCCTTAGTACCCTTTTACTTGGTTATGTTTTTACCACCTAGCATTGTAAATGGTTTCTTGGGTTACAGGAAGCCATGAAGCTTGTCACTCAGTGTAGTGCCACATGAAGTGGAAGGAAGAAGTAATCCCTTTAATATTTGGACACCCAATAACCGGACATCCCACTACCCGGACATTTTGGGCCCGGGCTTCCCCCCCCCAAAAAAAAGAAAAAAATATTATTTCCATTCATAATTTGAACTTGGCGTGCTGCGCAGACCAGCTATATTTTGCCGCGTAGTTCCGCTGACGTCAGGCAGGGCAACGTTGCCTCCTCCCCATTTTGCGCTCATCCATCGTCGTGAGTGCACTTTCCGCACCATGGTTGCCCATTTGCTACTTTTGTGGTGGTGCCCTACCTCCTGCAGGCCCTGTTGTTCCTGTCCTGCCTCCTCCTTGTGTGTGTGATGATGGCCCCGCCACCCGAGAAGAGGAAACGAGTGGTTCTGACACTCGAGAAGAAGAGGGAGATATTGGAGAAGGTGGACGCGGGATGGTCGACATCATGCATCCTCTGTGAATTCAACCTGGCCCTCTGTACCTTGTTTGATGTTAAGAAATCAAGGGACAAGCTCACCTTGTATATGGCTGACTTCGCATTGAAGGCCAAACACAACGTGGAGAGGAAGGTTATGTTCACTCCCCAGTTTGCGGAAATTGACCGCTTCATACTGATTTGGTACCGACAGCAGTGTGCTGCTGGCGTGCTGGTGCATAGTATGGAGTTGATGGCTGCTGCCGAGAAGTTCGCAAGGTTACAGTCTTCAAGGCATCTGAGGGTTGACTCTTCGCTTTCAAGTTATGGCATGGCCTTACCAGCCGTAAGGCCCATGGCAAAGGTCTGGGCGCCAACGAGGAGGGAGTAGAGGAGTTTCAGCAGAAGGTGAAGGGCTTGATTGACCGGGGGGGGCCTCATTCTCAGTCAAGTCTACAACGTTGACGAAACTGGTCTATTCCATCGTTTGATGTCAATGATCAGTCTAGCCAAGGAGACTGAGAAACGTGTACCTGGCTGCAAGCTCTCCGAGCAACGGATATCTGCTTTATGTTTTGCCAATGCTAACGGCATGCACCGGCTCAGACCCGTTATTGTTGGCTGTGCAAAGCAGCCTCAGTGTCTTCGTGGGGTGATGGATGTCCTTCCTGTCGTTTGGTACCATTCTGTGAAGGCTTGGTTCACAGCCAGGATCTTCAAAGATTGGTTTCACCAGCATTTCGTCAAGGAGGTTATCCATTACCAGACGAAGACACTGGGAATCCTGCGCGACCAGTTAAAGGCTCTCCTCCTTCTGGACAGTGCACCTGCGCATCTATCCGACATGCGCATCCATCCGACAAGGAGTTGGTGGCTGAAAATGGCCGCATTAGGTGCATGTTTTTGCCACCTAATATGACTTCTCATTCAACCAGTGGACCAAGGATTGATCGTGGCAACGAAGAGGCTGTACAGTCGGAAGTTCCTGGACGAGGTGATGGTTGTTCTCGAGGACGAGGACGTGAGCTGGGAGGGATGGGACATGCGAGGCCAGCGGAGTTTGGAAAACCTTCCCCGCTACAACATCGTCAGCCATCTACAACTGGGCCAGTGCATGGAGGGAAGACCCTGTTAAGACTCTGAAAATTGATTGGTCTTGTCTGCTTCTCGGAGCCAATGTGGTGCATGACTTTCTAGGTTTTGACGTGGATGGGTTCCATGCATGTCTTTGTGTGGTTGGCGACGACGTTGATGTGGACGAATTTGTGAGTGGTTGGATGACGATGGGGGCGATCCTGGGTATCAGATCACATCTGATATCGAGATCGCATCTGCGGTTGCCGGTACAAGCACCCAGCTTGATTCCGGCGAGGACAGCAATGATGATGAAGACTCTTCTCAGCATGCCACTACTCCAGCTATCCCCAAGCTGAGCGCACTCCAGGAGCATGTCGAGTTCGTTCTCCACTACCTAGAACACCCGGACTGCGACAAGAAGGGCCCTTGGGACTTGTGGAGGAAGTGCACGCTTTCAGGCAGCGCATCATCAATTGCCTGAATTGCCGTTCCTTACGTCAATCAACCATTGACAGTTTCTTCAGGCCCGTTACCCCTGCTGTGCACAGCCCTGGCTCCACACCAATGCCTCACCAAGACATGCCTTCCACCTCCAAGCCACAGCCCAGCACATCAGCCACAGTGGAGTCGCCACTGGAAGTGAGTTTGCGCCTGTCTTCAGAGTTGTTTGCAGTGGGTAGTCCATCACCACGCCCCAGCGATGCACCCCTCAGCCACAAGCAGCATCAACTCTCAGACTCTGACAGTGAGTAAACAGCAAAAACTCGCCACTAGACCACATGGGAATTTACAGTGTTGTGCAGTGTAAGGAATGTAATGTGCAGTGTTAGGAAATTAGAATTCAGAGTGCAAAGGCTTCAGTGCAGAGTTCAGCAGTGGTGAGAGTCAAATACAGTAGAGCACAGTTGAGAAAAGAATGCACAGTGTTAAAAAATTAGAATTCAGAGTGCAGAGGCTTCAGTGCATAGTGCAACAGTGATGAGAGTCAAGTACAGTAGAGCACAAGTGAGAAAAGAATGCACAGTGTTAAGAAATTAGAATTCAGAGTGTAAATGATTAAGTGCAGTGCAACACTGGATTACTGTAGGTGCTTCAGGTGCACCTTATTACTGTCAGAGTCTGAGAGGAGGCGGGTTATTCATCGCTATGTCCACGGACTTGTTGTAAGTACCCTGAATACTACTAAATATTTTCCATACTCACTTCTAAATCATCATTCTCTGGTTCCTTTTCATTTATTTCATGCTTTCTGTCCCATATTTGAGTGAATAGGGCCTTAAGTTGGTGCTATGCATGTCTGGTAGGAAGTTTTGTACGTGGTTTCCTGAGTTAGGGTGGTTTAAGGTCCATAAGTACCAGTCCAGGAGACAGGGCCCCAGGATCCAGACAAACCCACTTTCCGGACATGCCTTTGGCCGTATTACATCGGATTTTGGAGGGATTACTGTAATAAAAAGTGGGGAAGGATGGAAAAAATAGGGAAAAAGGAGGGCACACATAGAAAAGTGTAATGTATTGGAATAATTTTGGGGGGGGTTTACCTCTAAAACCTGTTAGTACCCATTCATTTTGATAAACACTCCAAACTTAAATCAGCTTATGTACATTACTTTGTTGATCAGGGTGAAGGAAGGAATTATAGTCAGTGATGGTGGGAGTATATTGACAGTAATAAACATATGAAAGTTTTAATAAATATAAGAAAAAAGTAAATGATCATTAGGTTGAAAAGTAAATGTGAACTACCCATAAATACAGTATAAGAAACTAATTTCAGAAAGAGGTGCAGAAACGTAGGGGTCTTTAATGGAAAAATGTGTGGGATGAGAGTGAAACACTACTGACAAATGGTAGCAATATAAGGAGCTAATGGAAAGAATATTTTTAAGGGTGATGAACAGGAATAAAAGCAGATTATGGAGTGATAAAAATGGCAGGTATTGGTAGTGCATAGAGTAGGAATGTGGTACCTGAGAAGTGAGGAATGCTGTGAAGCAGTTGAAAATAGGAAAACAACAGATGTTAATAATGCAGAGATGGTAAAATGTAAGAGAGGTAGTGGAAAGAAATCTATTTTCAACGTGCCAGAAAGCTTGGATGAATGCCGCTGTAGCAGTAGAGTGGAAGGAGGAGGTTGTTGTGCCTTTGCCCAGAAGTAAAGATGATCAGTGTAAGAGCAAGCATTATCATGGGATAAGGCTGTTGAGCATAACAGGAAAGATTCTTGGAAGAAAAATTATAGAAAAAGCAAATCAAAAGGCAAACTACAGTACAAGGTATATAAAGCAAAGAAACTAACTGAGGGTGAGATGTGGAGATGTTTAAGAAACTATGGTGGAGATGTTTAAGAAACTATGGATATCCATCCATCCATCCATCATCCAATCCTATGCTGCCCCACGAGGAGCGTAGGAGCCCAGGGCTATGGTGATACAACTCTAAACTGGCGGCTAGGATGGGGCTCCAACCTGTGTACAGTGTTGCCGTGTTTTCCATACTCTCTCTCTCTCCTGGGGGATGTGTGTCTCTCTGGGGAATTTTGTTTCTTTTATGAGTGACTTATAAACTTGTGCTTTCATTTCTTTATTTTCTGTTTTTATTGTATCTAATTATATTTTAAAAAATTTATTATTTTACACACAGCGCCAGACGACCTTGCTGTTGCGGTGCCATGATTTGTTTTCATTCAGTCATTCTCTCCTTCCTTCCTTCCCTCCTTTCCTCCATCTCTTCCTCAGCCTTACAATGCACTCAACACTGGCCTGCCTTCCCTCACTCTCTCTCTCTCTCTCTCTCTCTCTCTCTCTCTCTCTCTCTCTCTCTCTCTCTCTCTCTCTCTCTCTCTCTCTCTCTCCTGGGGGATGTACATCTCCCTGCGGAATTTTGTTTCTTTTATGAGTGACGTATAAACTTGTGCTTTCATTTCTTTATTTTCTGTTTTTATTATATCGTTTCGTTTCGTTTCGTTTCGTTTTTGAAGGCTGCAACATGCTTGCGTGCGTCAGCCTTTTTTGGATTGGAGTGTGTAGCATTTTATGACCGGATGCCCTTCCTGATGTCTACCAATGGCCCTTGGGTGGATTCGATCCTCCGACCCTACGGCCAGAGCGGAGCGCTCTAACCCACTGAGCCACGGCTGCTACAAAATATGTGAAAACATTATGCCAACAGCATCTGGTGTTCCCAGGCGGTCACCCATCCAAGTACTAACCAGACCCAACGTTGCTTAACTTCGCTGATCGGACGAGAAGCGGTTGTTTTAAATATGGTGCCAGATGACCTCGCTGTTACAGTGCTATGATTTGTTTTCTCGTAGCACCTTGCAATATCTCCACTTCCTTATCTCTCTCTCACTCTCTTTTGCCTCCTATAATATACAAGTTATATATGCTAGAGTTTACTAATATTTAGAGTTACGACAGTTTTCATTCAGTCATTCTCCCCTTCCTTCCTTCCTTCCCTTTCTCCATCTCTCCCTCAGCCTGACAGTGCACCCAACACTGCTCCTGGTCTGCCTGCCCTCTCTCTCCTCTTTCTCTCATCTGCCCGGGTGAGACTGGGGTCTGTGTGAGTGTTGCCGCTCATGAGGGTTTAATGTATTATTTTTTTTTAACTACGAAAATGCCATATTTTTACTTATATTCCTGCACATTATCTTATAATTGTGACATTATTACCCACCCCAGAACTATAGTAAAACCCAATAAAAGTGACTACATTTTTTTAATAGCAACACTGTAAAATATGTATGCCATGTTTCTGTATTGCCGTATAAATATTTTCTGCATACAGTAAGACCTCACTATAACGGACTAATTGGGGCTCAGGCCAGTCCGAAATATGCGATTTTCCGATAAAAGTGACATCCGGACTTACCCCTCTTAATCCGGACTTTTTCCGATATATCAGACATTAGTCCGGATTGCATCGGTGGTTTTCACCACCATTGCAGTATTGTACTGTTATACCTTCACTACATTAATCAAATGGTATAATAATACTGTACTGTGCACTGAAAAACATGTCTTTTACTTGTCTTATTGTGGTGAACATAGCTGAAATTGTCAGGCAGTCCGGACTGCTTTCTGGCTATATCAGACTTTTTTCGATATATAGGAGTTTAGTCCGGTAGCTCCTCGCGTCCGATAAAAGCGAATTCCGGTCTACTGAAGTCCATTATATCGAGGTTTTACTGTACTAAGTTTTCTGTTCTTTGATCTGTTATAATACATACATTAAAATTGTATTCATGTGTGTTTATCTTATTTGCGATGCCTTTTACATAAATAACAGCCATTTCACATCGCGGGTTTCGGAAACTATAGCAACACTCTACACAGGTTAGTGCCCCACCCTAGCCACCAGTTTAGAGTTGTACCACCATAGGCAAGTTGATCCTGACATTTAAGATGAGAGTGACCAGCCTCACTCATCCCTGAGTGGCATTACGTGAACAATAAATCCCAACCACCCCTTGGCTATAAACCTACACAGGCTTAATCCGATTGGAGTGCCTTAATTACCCACTAAACGATCAGGCGCCAAAATTCGGCTATATGGTTACCACCCAGCATAGTAAGCTCTTGGTGTGCAGGAAACCATTTGGCTTGTCACTTAGTGTAGAGTCACCCATAGGCAGAAGGAAGAGAAAAGAATGAAGGAAAGTAAGACAGAATAGGGAGTGTAAAGTCACCTGTAGGCAGAAGAAAGAGGAAAGAATGAAGGAAAGAAAGAAGAGGAAGGAAGGAAAAGAGGAAAAGGCAGACATCCAAAGCAGCACTACTTCGAGTGATTGGATTTTGAGTGCCCCGACCTACCACTTCAGTATGGATATAGTTTTTAAAGGTGCAAAACAGGTGACCAGAAAAAAAAACAAGATATGGTAAATGGAAAATGTATTCAGAATGATAATACACCTCAACTCTGTCATCCAGCGGGGTTCGTATTTTTTATAAAGGCTCCAACATGCTCTCATGCATTGGCCTTGGTCACCTAATGGCGGCTATCCACGTTGCTTGATCTCTTGCAACCTCCCTTCTTAGCCCCTTATCCCTGAGGTCACACTCTATGACCTTGTCCTGGGTCTTTTTTGGTCTGCCTCTTGCAACCCTACCCCTGATGTTCACACTTCTCTCTTAACAATATGGAAAGTGGACTGGATAACAGTACAGTGCACCCTTACACAATGCGAACTCACATGGTGCGAATCACCTACAGTGCAAGGTCAGCCCAGAATGCTTATTTTTATCAAATGCAAAATCTGCGAATCGAACTTCCCACCGTGCGAATCGGCTGTATGATTCCAAGGCAAAAATGGACTTCCCGCCATTACTAAGAGTGTCGGGTTGGACAATGCGAGTCTACTCACACGAAGGCAGGTGGCTGGCAACGAGACAGATTCAGAATGGTTGGCGGCTGGCCATGTATTTTCATCCCGTCTGCTGACTTTCCTGGGTAAACAGACACTTCTTCTTATTGCCGCAAGAACACGTGTTGTACCTCGTATCCTGTGATCCATTTTAGCATCATAACAGTACTCATCATGGCCCCACCAAAGAATTCTAAGAGCAAGAGGATCACATTGGAGTTGAAGAGTAAGGTTATTAAAATGAATCAGGAAGGGAAAGGAAACTCAGCAATTGGGAAAGAAGTAGGCTTGGGTGAATCAGCTGTTAGAAGGTGTTTGGTCAGTTGCTATGGATGGCCAGCATTGACAGTGAGAGTGTCAACGGTGCACCCCACCCCGTTGGGCAAGAGTACATACCCCGAACCTCATACCCACCCCCCTCCCTTCTTAACAAGTCCAGACATCACTTAAGTAAAGGTACATGGTGTTCTGTTTGTTGTTTTATTTGATGGTCCAAGTAGAAGTACTATTATACAAAGTTTTAGCAGGGTAGAGTAGACTGGAAGGGGACCTGAAGACCAAGCCCTGGGTGGGCTGTTCACCACATACCATTTTTCCCATAAGTTCTTTGGTTCACACAGTGCGAAATTGTAGAATGCGAGGGTTTCTGCCACCCACAAACTCGCATTGTGTGAGGGTGCACTGTATGGTGGATACTAGAACATTTGTAACATGGGTTCAGTGAGGTTATGTTTGAGACCAAGGTGCACCCACCAAATATTGAAAAATAAAAAAATAAGTAAATAAAATAGATAAAAGAAATTTAAGTCCATCCATCCATCCATCATCCAATCCTACGTTGCCCTATGAGGAGTGTAGGAGCCTGGGTCTAGGCAAGTTGGTCCTGACAGTTAAGATGAGGGTGAGGGTAATTAAAAAATAAAATCCTACCCCCTAGACTGGTTCTTAGACCTCCCCTAATATCCAGTCGAACTACTTTCCTTTGTCGTATCACCTGTGGGTATGAACGAAAGAATAATAAGAGAGTTGGAGTAGAGTTAAGACAATAAAGTCCCAAAACAAGTGTATCATCATCATTGTCACCACCATCCGGACCTCCTTTCTCACCCTAGGGCAGGGTACTTTAAATGGTGTTGGGTCCTGGCTGAGTCTTCCCCCCCCCACCCCCACTTCACTAGATGCTAGGGGTGGGGGACACTCACTGATCTTCCTCAGAAACATGCTCATCAGGCAAGGGAGAGCAGTGTTGAAAGTCAGAGAGAGTTGAGTCTGGCAAGTCTTGAGTGATCATTGTGGGAAATGAACTTGTACGTGATAGACTGGCGGAGGACTGCAGCTTGTCCGCGCTGCTTGTTGAGGGCCGTAGTTTAAAGCAGGGGGTAATGCTGGCCTGTTTAGCAGCCCTCCTTTTCTCTCCTGGGAGCTTCCTGTAGCAGGTGGTAACCTTGTCCGTGAAGGACACTGACAAATCACTGTGAGCCAGATTTGGGTCCCTCTCCTGAATTAGGCTTATCAGTTGTCCAGCCTTGTTGGTAACATCCTACAGCATTACCCTAACCCTCATCAGCATGGGCTCTTCTTTGCCCTCCTCCTAAACATGCGCATGCTCCTCTTCGTTGGAGAGCTTTTCCCCTGTGGCTCTCCAACATCTCTTGGACATCGTTTCCTCCCCCTCCTCCTCCCCCTCCTCCTCCCCCTCCTCTTCCCCCTCCTTTTGGCCATAAATAGTACAAACATAAACAAAACCCCTGGGCCTGATAAAATATCACCAAGAATTCTCAAAGAAGCAAAAAATGAGACTGCTGCCACTCTCTGTCTTATTCAATAAATCATTAAGTACTGGGAAAGTTCCATACGAATGGAAACTAGCAAATGTAATACCAATTTTTGAAAAGGGAAATAAGTCGCACCCAGGAAATTACAGACCAATCAGCTTAACATCAGTAGTATGCAATGTTGGAACTAGGCAAACCACACTCACCGGGCGCCTCACGACGTGAACTGCCAAGGCTCCCGGTTGAATACCACAGGAACCTTCCAATGACGTCATCACTCGTGACTTAGCAGGTGTGTGCGTGCGCACACACACTAACACTCTCGTCCTCTCTTCTTAATTTGACAGAAGATTCCAAGGACGAAGCTAGATGGTCTATTTGCGTCTGATACACACTATGTATCCAATACATAGACTTTTGTGTGAGTACCATCAACACCCGATACACACTATGTATCCAATACATAGACTTTTGTGTGAGTACCATCAACACCCGATACACACTATGTATCCAATACATACACTTTTGTTTAATTACTATCAAGACCCAGTCTGTGGCCACATACAGATATGTGATGTCTCTTCAAGTATTATAAACTTTCTAATCTCAGCTGACTGCTGCACGCAGCCGCTCGGTCAAGGCACCTTTCTTGGTGAGACAATCAGCCAGTTGTTGTGATGTATCCACCCAGGATACCTCATCAATCTCCCCCCGCTCCAACATGTCCCACAACACAGCAATATCAGTGCGCAGTCTCCTGTCTTCTATGCTCCTACAGGAGTAAAGGGCGTCCACCAGACTCTTGTTGTCGACGAAACACTTTATTTTGATCTTTCCACATCCAGAAACCTCACGCAATATGTTGGAGAGATATACAGCAGTTTCACCACATTCAAGCAGCGACAACACCTCAGCAGATAAGGTAGATTTGACAACCCTCCTGATCTTCCTTGTCTGCCAGAATATAGGACATCTTGCCTCACTAGCATCTCGTAGGAAGATCACAAAACTTCCCTGAGATCCATTGCCTACAAGGTTGGCAAATGAGGCATCCGAAAAGCACTCTGTATGACAGTTCTCGATCGGCCCCATTCTTGGAATGTATAGCTTCATGTTGTCAGTCTTCTCCCTTGAGATCACCTTATTGAGTCTAAGCAAATCCGCTGCGGTAGCTCGGTTGCTATTCACACTCAACTCGCACACATCAAAGGCAGTATCTGGCCGAGTGTATGTGGCAATCCAATTGAGTTGCCCAATTAATGCTCGGTACTCCATTTTCTCAGACTCGGACAGCTCCCCTGATTTTACTGCTGCACGATGTTTACTCAGCGTGACTGGTTTCAGAGATGAAGCATACTGGAATTGGTCGAGCGTTATGCTGCCATCGATGTTGGAGATGACATTGAGACCAACGTATTTGAAGGCTTTTGATTCTGAACTGCCGATGAGGAATATTTGACTCAACCGATTTACCACTTGCTGTTCGAACTCATGTGTACCAGCCCAAAGGAAGTCGTCGACGTAGATGCATACAATGCCTTCGACTTTGCCACCATTGCTCCAAGAGAACAGCGCTGAATCTAGTGATGATACTTTAGCTCCGAGACTCGACAACTGATCTTTTACGCGCAGATACCAATACCTAGCAGCATCACAAAGGCCGTAAATAGTTTTCTTCTTTTGTCTCCATAACTTACCATTTGCATATTCAGGCGGAGGAAGTAAATGAACAACTCTCTCAATGTCGTTACCTTGCAAGTAGGCAGCTTTCACGTCCATAGTGTGGCAATCCCACTGGTTGGTGGAGGCCAAAGAAAGTGCCAAACGCACTGCTTCCTTTGAACAAGTAGGCTAGTCTTTTCGGAGATCCACTGTGTCTTCCTCAAATCCTCTGGCGACTAAGCGGGCCTTAACAATAGGCTTTCCATTTTTCAGTTTTTCTGTCACAACCCATCGAACCGTTATGGCACCTTGCCCAACATCATCTACTTCCTCATACACATCATTATTCTGCCAATTTGTAATTTCATTTTCCTTAGCACATAATACGGCCTCAGAGTTGAAAAGAACAAGCATTTCTGTTTCATCAACCACTTCCCATTCACTAAGATCCTTCTCCAAATCTATCCAATCAATGCTGCCATCAGAGTCCCTCTTCAAATTATAGCAGTGTTTGTACTTTCCAGTGGCTTTACCTGCCCGACTTATAATCCTTCCAGACACCAACTCTCCACTTTCTGAATGTATTCCCTTTATACGTTGACCAACAGAAACTTTGGGAAGCTGATTAATCGGAACAGAAACTGTGGGAGGCTCATCGATTGGGACCACACCATCTTCCGACTCGTCATCTGGTGGATAGTCATTCAGCACTTGCGTAGGATTGTCATTAGGCTTTTCCTGAACAACATTGTTCTTCTCATCACTGCTGACATCACTTTCAACTGTAGTATCTTGCTCTGGCGCTCACGCTAGACGACATACGTGCACTCGCATGTATACATCGCCGTATCTCACCAGAATTTGTTTCCCATCTCTGCGTATTACAATTCCGGGACCGTGCCACTTATGACTGTCATTTCTTTTGTAGAAGACTTCATCTCCATTCCGGATGTCGTTTAGGTCACTTGAACGTATGTTGTGCCGCAGAGCCCTAGCCATGCGTTCATCTGATTCGGTCTTTATAAACTCTTGTCTAGCTAAATGAAGAGCGTTCAAGTTGTCTCTCACAATTTTCGATGGTGATGACGGTTCCAAGGCTGGAGGATCATTTGTGTACACATTAGGCAGACCAGGGTTTTGACCAAAAACAAGTTGGTTAGGAGAAAAGCCTGAGTAGTTGGTGAGAGCATTTCTTGCCAATACTGCCCATGCCAAGGCCACATCCAATTCACACTGGCTATCAGCCATTATCTTCCTAACAGTGTCACCAATGACTGCATTTTGATGCTCACAGACTCCGTTGCTCCAAGGACTCTCTGCAGACATTGTCATGATCTTGATATTGAGGGCCTCTCCCAATGCTCGCATTTCCGCATTATTGAATTCACAGCCATTGTCTGTAAGAATTTTTCTAGGTGTGCCAAACACAACAATCCAGCTCCGAAATATTCCTTTGATAATGGTGGGCGCACACTTATCCGCGATTACTGTCGCACTACAATACCTGGTCGCCAAATCAACAAGGACTAAGAAATAATGCCTTCCCCAAGCTTTTAAATCCATGGCTATGGCTTTGTTAAACTTAGGTGCCATGGGCAAACTGACTACGGGTCAGGGCTTGGCTTTCTTAAATCTGCAACAGACTGTACAAGCATTAGATACAGCCTTGACAGCCTGTTCCAGTTTTGAACTTTTAATTCCCGCTTCTGTGATCAGTTTAATTAGTTTTGCCGATGTTGGGTGTCCAAATTGCCTGTGAAGCTTCAAAACAGTTTTTTCTACATCACCCCCACGAGATGCCAACATGATTGTTTCACAAAATTCATGATCTAGTCATAAGGAAATTGGAAGTAAGTAATGGCCTGAAGATGAGGACTTTAAATCAATGATAGTTCCACAAATATTGACCTGGTCAGTTCCAAGGTTAATCAACATTTTTGCTTTTTTCATGGAACGTCTACTCAACAGCAAGGGAATATTGCAGTCCACAACATCAGTCACGATGGTAGCACGCATGTTTCCAATGTAGCAGGGCAGAGTAACATGTTTGAGGGAAGAAACTGTGACACCATCAGCAAAAGTAAACGTTGAGGATGACGCTTCTTCTTTTACAGCATCACGTTCATAATCAGTGAGCTCACTTAGATAGCAATTGATCCATTCAACTCCACATACAGTTGTAGAACACCCTGTATCTAGAAGAGCACATCCCTTAGATTCTTCTACTAGAGTCTCTGACTTACCTCTACTAGCGGCATCATCTGCATAGCCCATAAATAACGACAGATGCACTGTTTCAGAATTCTCTTCTCTACTGCCGTCGTTTTCGTATGCATCCGGATAGTCATGTGCCCAATGAAATCTAGAATCACTTACAAAACACCTCGATACCTTTCCGTCAGGCCCAAGTGGGTTCTGCTTCCTGCCGGTGGATGAGCGTTGGGGAATTCTAGCAGATACGGTTGAACATCGGCCACTACCCCGACGTCGATCACGTATTGCACCACCCCACAACATTCTCCGTCCTCGTCGAGTACCTCTAGCATAAAGCGTTTCCTCACCCTCAACTTCGTCACTCCAAAATACTGGTTCGTCTTTCACCTCCTGGGTGGACACCGATGCCTCGTTCTGCCTGCCAATTTCACCAGCAAAAATACGATTCAGGGCAGATTTCATATTTTTGTATGTCACCTCAGTTATCACGGACATCGCTAGTTGTCGTTCACTGTCTGAAAGTTTGCATGCAGCTAAGAGCATAAAAGCCGTCACAGAATTTGGCAGTTCCATGTCTTTTCTTGGTAAATTTGAAATAAACATGCTCAAATTCTGTCACGAACTCCCGAATGTTCATATCACTGGCTCTTCTGAAGTTGTACAGCTCATAAAACATTGCAAACTGTCGACGTCCTTTGTCCACAAGATATAAACCGTCTAATTTTTTCAGCAGGGTCTGAACACCATCCTTCTGCTTCAGAACATCTGTTTCAATCTGCGAAGACGCCACCCTCGCTCTTCCAGACAATGACAGGTGAATAGCTAAGGCTTGTTTTTCTGTTGCTAGGTCCGTTAGTTCGCACCAAATGCCAATGTCTTTTTTCCAGCTCTCATATGTAGAATCATTTTCAAGTTTTGGAGGCCACTTGGTCGAACACGAAGCCATTCTCGCAACCACGCTCTGCTACCAGTGTAGGAACTAGGCAAACCACACTCAACGGCCGCCTCACGACGTGAACTGCCAAGGCTCCCGGTTGCATACTGTACCACAGGAACCTTCCGATGATGTCATCACTCGTGACTTAGCAGGTGTGTGGGTGCGCACACACACTAACATGTAAGTTAATGGAAAAAATCATAAGAGATAAAATAGTTAATTATCTAGAAGAAAATGATATAATCAAAGACTCACAGTATGAATTCAGACATCGTCATTCATGCTTAACAAACTTACTGGACTTCTTCCATGATATTTACAAATCATATGACGACTCAAGAGCAGTAGATATGATTGACCTCGACTTTCAGAAAGCATTTGACACTGCCCCCCACAAGCATCTCATGAGCAAAATAGAAGCACATGGAATAAAAGGCAATACTCAGAAATGGTTACAAGACTGGCTTTCAGACCGAAAACAGCGAGTTGTGATAAATGGAAATTAATCTAAATGGCGTAATGTGATTAGCGGCTTTCCCCAAGGCTCAGAACTTGGACCATGCTCTTTGTTATTTATATTTAAGAAGTGGAGAGATGGTATGGGGCACAAGGGCTTAAGGGTAAATGCAGATAAAACAAAAGTGATGATATCTAGGGTTGGTGGCGGTACAATCAGAGGAGAGGGAGAGTGGCCATGTGCAGTTTGCCACAAAGGTGTGGGAAGTAATTCCATCTTGTGCAGTGTCTGTGATAAGTGGGTGCACAAGAGATGTAGTGGTATTAGAGGTAGACTGCGAGATAATGCTGATTTCATGTGTGCGGTGTGTCGGGGAGAGCAGGAGGAGATTGTTAGGCGTGAGAGGGTTGAACTTGCAGGTGAGTCTCTTGAGTGTGTGGAGGAGTTTTGTTATTTGGGAGACATGTTATGTGCCGGAGGTGGGGCTGGAGTTAGCTCGGTTGCTAGAGTGAGAAGTGGTTGGAAGAAGTTCAGGGAGCTGTTGCCTCTCCTGACATTGAGAGGACTCTCCTTACGTGCTAAGGGGTCTTTGTATGCAGCATGTGTTAGGAGTGTGATGCTGTATGGTAGTGAGACCTGGGCAGTAAAGGAAGAAGATATTCGCAGGTTTAAACGTACAGAAATGACAATGATTAGGTGGATGTGCAGTGCGTCCCTGCGTGCAAGGCCTGGGGGGGGCTGGGCTTACGATAGAAGAGTTGAGAGGTAGGATGGGACTGGAGTGTATTGGTGTTGTGATGAGGAGAGGCAGGCTGAGGTGGTTTGGACATGTGGAGAGGATGGGGGAGGATAATTGGGTACAGAGGGTGAGAGGTGTTAATATTGAGGGAGGGGTTGGGAGGGGTAGACCGAGAAAGACATGGGATGAGGTCATTAAATGTGACTTAAGGGTTAAGGGACTGAATAGGGAGGCTGCCAGAGATCGAGCAGCATGGAGAGCTGCCATTAGGTGACCAAGGCCGACACATGCAAGCATGTTGGAGCCTTCAAAAATGAGCAAAAAAAAAAAAAAAAAAAAAATTAATGACATTGATGAGTATCTAAATTGTAAAATATCCAGATTTGTAGATGATACTAAAATAACCAGTAAAGTAACTTCAAAATTTCAGTGGCAGCCATTGCAAAATTACCTAAATACTTTAACAAGCTGGGCAGATAAATGGCAAATGAAATTCAGCACAGAAAAATGTAAGGTACTTCATATTGGAAGTAACAACGTCCATGCGAATTACAAAATGAATAACATCCTGTTATCAAGTACAGACAATGAAAAGGATCTTGGTGTGATAATATCAAATGACTTAAAACTGAGTAAGCAGTGCACCGAGGCAGTTAAAATTGCAAACAAGCTGGTGGGTTTTATTGGAAGAACTTTTGAGTTTGAAACGGAAAAAGTCATACTTGCCTTGTACAACTCGCTAGTGCACCCCCATTTTGAGTGTTGTGTGCAATTGTTGTCCCCGTACTACAGAAAGGACATAGAAAAATTAGAGAAGGTACAGCAAAGAATCATAAAAATGATATCATGACTTAGAAACAAACCACATGAGGAACGCCTAGAAGAACTTAAATTATTCAACCTGACGAAGCACAGGTTAAGAGGTGACCTTATTGAAGTTTTCAAAATCATGAAGGGATATGACAACTATGAATAAATATTTTAAAATAGACCGGTCGAGACAAACCAGAAGTAATGGCTGCAAAATTATAGGAAAGCATTTCCACTCCCATGAAACAAAATATTTCTTCAACAGAGTCGTAAATATCTGGAACAGATTACCCTCTGATACCGTAAACAGTATCTCAGTTAAGCCTTTCAAAAACAAAATAGACAAGTTTTTGCACGAGAATCCTCAGATGACTCTTTTTCTGTCCGAATAACTTACTTTTATAGTTTTGGTGATAATGTTTTAAGTTTCTTCCCTCAGAGTCCAACTGAAACCACGGGATTACTACATTTACGTGTATCTGTAACTTTTGAATTCCCACAGAGTCCAACTGAGACCACGGGATTATTAGCTGTATTCATGTGTATTTGTATCTTTTGAATATCCGCAGAGTCCAACTGCGACCACGAGATTACCGTATTCATGTTGTTATGTCTACAGGCACTCCATTAACTCAACGTACCCGTTTATAATGTCATGCTATAGCTATTAGTTTATTTGATTACATTCTCTTTCAGCTTACTCAAACAGGTAGCTTACAGATAAAGTAGTATAGAATGTGACCTTTCCTTTCCAGTATTTCCTATGAAATTTCCATGTCAGTTTTTCCATGCTGCATGGTGGTTTTTCTCACTTTTTCCTGGAGGGTTTGGGGGTGGGGGGAGCCTTCTTGCTTTACTATCCTTATCCTTCAGCATGTAGAGATAGATCTTGTAGTCATAGCCTTCTCTATAACAAGCAGTCTCAAAAGGACCAGAAGGTCTGTTGCTGTTTGCTTTCCTATGTAATCCTCCTCCTCCTCCTCTTCACTGTGCACTGTGGATCACTGAGTGTCCCTGTTAGCCAAGTGACCACCATTGGGATTTTTTTAATGTACCAGGGGTCACTGCTTCACTAGGAAGCTAGTGTACTTGTCCCACTTGGGAGAGTTCCTTGTCGCAGTGGAATGAACAGCGCTAGGGCCTGATTGACTGCTGCCTACCTAAAAAGCACCAGGCAAGGCTGCCTCACCACCCCTAAACATCCACTCTGTGCATTGTACATCCACACTGTGCACTGTACAGTCCCTGTCTCATATATTTTTCATTTTCTCCATTGCAAAGAGAGAAAGTAATATAAGCACAGATTAGGATCTGCACAGATAGTCCCGAGTTAACGGTCACTACTCATACTTTTGATCTGTGATGGGCTGCGGATCACTGAGGGTCCCTGTTAGCCACGAGACCACCATCAGGATTTTTTTTATGTACCAGGGGTCACTGCTTCAGGGGGAAACTTGTGTACTTGTCCCACATGGGAGAGTTCCTTGTCTCAGTGGGCTGATTGGAACTAGGGCCTGATTGACTGCTGCCTCCCTTATAAGTGCCAGGCAAGGCTGCCGCACCACTCCAAACATCTCCACAAATGGAGAAAGAGGGGTAATAACAGAACAAAGGAAGAATATAAAAGAACTAGAAATGAATATACAAGAATTCGTAGAGAGGAAGAAAGGAACTTTGAAAAAGGTATAATCGACAAATGTAAGGAGGAACCCAAATGGGTTTATAGATTTGTTAATGGCAAATTGAAACAAAAGG
>JAGKTI010000259.1:25229-37473 GCA_018397915.1 Birgus latro
CACACACACACACATATGCACACACATACACACACACATATACACACACACACATACACACACACACATGCATAGCAGACACTTTTTATGTGGTGGTAATTATCATTAGTAATTCTTCTTTTGTTGTTTTACTTTACTTAGGATATTAGCACTTCACCAGGTTTGAAGCAGGGTATTTTCCGTGGTGAGATGCTGCAAAATATGAGGAGTTTTGTCTACTAGGTTGATGCTGCTTGGCTCCCTTCAGGGTACACATGGCCACCACTCGAAGGATCTTCACTACAGAAGCTGAGTATACAGGCAAACCCCGATTTATAATACCCCAAGATGCGATACCCTGGAATAGCGATGAGGGTAGAAATACCACCCAACCCTGCCTATCGCAGTCCTACCCCTGGTTTTGCGATGTTTTTTTTATTTTTTTATTTTTTTACCGATTTTGATGATACTTTATACTTAAGTTTTGTGTTTAGGTCGATTTATAAACTGTTTTTAGACTTAGATTAATGTGCTTTAGTCATAGTTGGAGTGAACACTATCATCTGGGGTATGAATTCTCGCCCATCAGATGAGGTACAAAACAGTGTGGACAACTAGGTGACTGAACAATGAATATTTCATGTTTGACTTTTGAACTGTCATCTAACCTATCATGGAATACATACTCCATCCATCCATATACCTAGGCTGCTTCCCCCAAGAAAAGGGAGGTAGCCGAGACAGGTCAACACACTACCAATTTACTCATCCACTCATACACATTCATTCGCATCTTAGCCCCAAAGGGGAGAAGGGACAGATCCTCACCGCACCACACCGCACGAGGGTCAACTACACAGTGCAGTCAGTGACATCCGCAGCAGGGCCCAACAGCAAAGCTGGTTTACCCCTGCCACATCATAATGGATCCAGCCCCTTACCTGCGCCTGACCTAATCAGCTGATCAGACAAAAAGCAGGAGAATATCCCCTCAGGGCTGCGTCATCATTTATTCATTCACAATTTCTCTCCATTCATTTCTATCACGCACAGCCACTCTTCCATGCTCAGCAGACAACCCTCTCGCATCTAACGCTCTCCTCACACTGTCCATCCATCCTATTCGTGGTCTTCCTCTCAGCCTTACACCTCTCACATCAGATCTAGTTATCTTTTTCACCAATCGCTCATTATCCATTCTCTCCATATGCCCAAACCATCGCAACACCCTCTGTTCAACTCGATCAACCATCTCCCGAACAATTGCAGTTCTCCTTCGCACTTCATCATTCCTCACTCGATCCATACGCGTCACTCCACACATACTCCTCAGACACCTCATCTCCATTACATTCAAACTTTTCCTCTCTGCTACACCCATATTCCATGTTTTAGCCCCATATAATGCAGTCGGTACCACAACACCCTCATACAGGCTTCTCTTTACATCCATTCTGAGTGAATGACATTCAAACACTTTTTTCATTCCTCCCAGCACCTTTCCAACTTCATTCATTCTAAACTTCACTTCTGCATCTATTCTTCCATCCGTAGCAACATGTGACCCTAAATACTTAAAACGCTCAACCTCCTCAAGCAACTCACCTACTATATTCATCCTCCTACCATATATCAACCTCGTACACTTCATCACTTTACTCTTATTCTCATTTATTTTCAGTTTCCTCCTTTCACACACGCTTCCAAACTCCTCTACATAATAATAATATTAAATAAATATGGTAGGTGGGGGCTCTCACCATCCACTTACTCAATGTAGTGCTGCTTTGGGTGTCTGCTCTTTCCTCTCCTCCTTCCTTCCTCATTTGTCTTTCTTTCCTTCATTCTTTCCTCTTCCTTCTGCCTATGGTTGACTTTACACTCCCTCTTCTGTCTTTCTTTCATTCATTCCTTCCTCTTCCTTCTGCCTGTGGGTGATTCTGCACTGAGTGGCAAGCCAAATGGTTTCCTGTACACCAGGAAACCATTTATTATGCTGGGTGGTAACCATATAACCAAATTATGGCGCCTGGTGGTTTAGTGGGTAATGAAGGCTCTCCAGTCGGATTGAGCCAGCGCAGGTTTATGTCCAAAGTGTGGTTGGTTTTGTTTTATCACATTATGCCACTCGGAGATGAGAGACTGGCCATTCATTTTATGTCAGGACCAACTTGCCTAGCCCCGGGGTCTTGCGATCCTCATGGGGCGACATAGGCTTGGATGATGGATGGATGACTTTGATGATGGATGGAATAATTATGAAAACCTAAGAGAGTAAATACTTCATGCATTGATGAAAACTGTGGTATTGATAAATCATATGTTTACATTCGGGCTGTTCAAGGAAAAACACTTCGAAAATACAAAGGAATTTCTAAATAAATGTTGAAAATAAGAGAGAAGAAAATAAAGGAGCTCAGCAACCAGAACAGTAGCTAAGGTGGCATAAAGAGGGGCCATTGAAAATGCAATTCCGATCACATCATCGATCAGTAAATCATATGTTTACATTCAGGTTGTTCAAGGGAAAATGCTTTGAAAATACAAGGTTGTTCAAGGGAAAATGCTTTGAAAATACAAAGGAATTTCTAAATAAATGTTGTCAAATAAGAGAGAAGAAAATAAAGGAGCTCAGCAACAAGAACAGTAACAAAAATGACATAAAGAGGGGCCTTTGTACAGACTATCCTGATCGCATCATCAATCACATTCCCTGTCAAGAGAATTCTCCATCAAAATATCATTGATTCTCCGTTACAACAGTTTGCACCTTGGATGATTCTGCATCATTCATACGTTATTATTATGCATAACAGATGTTTATTAAAATTGTCCCGGAACCATCTCATGATGGAATTGTATACATTGCTGCTGCTTCTTCTCAACCAAGTTTGAATACGAGTCGGAGATCGCATTCTTCAGTGACCTTGACTGGGTATGAGCTAGACAGGTGCTGGTTTTAGGCTTAGGTTAGCTTCTTGTAAAGCTGATAGGCCATTTAGATTGGCTATAAACTTTTTTTTGGGCTCATTATGGTGTGTTTAGGACTTGGTTGAGGGGAAAACCCAAGGCTAAAAAATGCATCCCTGACTTTACATGTTAAGTCTACCCCGAGATATGACACCCCGCCAAGCGATGGGTTTTTACTTAACCATTTCCTTCATTAAATGCGGGTATGCCTGTACTTGGCTTTGTTTCTTGGTCCTCACTGTCCAGATCCAGTTGTCTAACCAGTGTTGTTTAAAAATCATAATCCATCAGTGAGCTGGAGGCCAGGATTGTTATCTTGTATTGGAGTGACAACAGTTGCTGTACTCAACAAATCTCTGTTGCCAGTCATGTGGTTACCATGTTGACTCGGAAGATTGTGCTGAGCATCCCTCTTTAAGTACAGTATGTATTAGGCATATGTCTTGGGTCAAGTCCATTGATATTCATGTTTCAACATCCCCCTCCCCCTGTTCGTTACATTTTGTGGACACTATCCCAACAACCAGGCTACCTTTTGGAATATAATCTGAAGCACACAGTAGACCTACTAGAAGAACAACATGTGTCAATTTTCAACAGGGTTCAGAGTCCACACCCTTGCTCATAACAGTTTGTGGATGCTGAATCTTAGTGAAGTAGTTGAGCTATCACTGGCTGAGCTTATTTGCATATACAGTAATAGGACTATGGTTAATGCAGTAGCATACCCATAGGGGTGGCCATGGTGGCACTGACCAACCCTGAATAATGCATAGACACCCTAAATCTCTGGGGAAATACATTGCCATCAGACTGCCCCAGAGAGCTTCCCTTGGATCGCCCCTTGGCCATCCTAACCTTAAAATGCTAGCTTATCACCATATCACAGTAGGTGGCTGGTGGTAGGTGAAGGTGCCCATCATTTGTTCACTTGATTTGATGTAGTGCTGCCTATTTCTTCACCAGTATCGTTCTTTTCTGTGTTTTCCCTGCTGTCTTCCTATTTTCTTCCATTCTTCCTGTCTGCTTTTATTATCCTTCTTTCCAGTTAGGGTGACTTAGCAGTGAGTGAGAAGACTGCTGGTTTCCAGTGACCCAGGACACCATTTACAATGCTGGATAGTAGCCATATAACAAAGTAGTGGGATGATGTGGAGCATACTCTGGTGCCACATTGGTTCATTGCACGGGATGGTCCTACAGGGGCAGTTGCATCTCTCTGGTTGATGGGTCTGCTTGGCCAGACAGACCATGGTTACTCAACAACAAGAACAGTTTGTGAATGCCTTATCATACACACAATTTTACATATATACACCTCAGTCCTGTGGTTAAGTGGAAGCCTGGCAACTTTGATTTGATTGTTGTTAATAGTTATGTACATTAATTTGATTGTCTTAATATTCCTACATCGGCAGGGATGTGGCTGGGGTATATCCAGTTTGAAAAGCAGCTTGGTGATGCCCTCAGTGCTGGAAGCTTGTATACCAGAGCTGAGAAGGAACTAGATGCTTCCCATGCCCATGTCTTCAGGCAACTTGATCTCAACATCCGGGACACTCTTACCAAGGTTGATTTTTGTGTTTTAATTATGTTTGTACTTTAAATTATAATTTACAACATTTACACACACATTCTAGAACTGTTGAGGTGCAAGATTGCATTTAACTGCTTGAATATGGTGAGACTGTAACCTATTTTTGGTTTTCTGCTTTATTTAGTTTAAGGAGAGACATTTGGAGATAATGGGGTTGGTGTAGACTATTTTTAACCCTTTTCAGTAATGTAGTAAATGGTAGATGGGGGCACTCACCATCCACTCACTCAGTGTAGTGCTGCTCTCGGGTGTCTGCCCTTTCCTCTCCTCCATCTTTCATTCCTTCCATCCTCTTCTGTCTTTCTTTACTTCATTCTTTCCACGTCCTTCTGCCCACGGGTGACTTTACACTTCCTCTTCTGTCTTTCTTTCCTTCATTCTTTGCCTTCTGCCTGTGGGTGGCTTTACTCTGAGATACAAGCCAAATGGTTTCCTGTACACTAGGAAACCATTTACTACATTGAGTGGTAACCATATAACCAGATTTTGGCACTTGGTGGTTTAGTGGGCAATTACGGCACTCCAATTGGATTGAGCTGGTGAAGGTTTATATCCAAGGGATGGTTGGGGTGTATTGCTCACTTAATGCCATTCAGGGATGAGTGAGGCTGGTCACTGTCATCTTAAATGTCAGGACCAACTTGCTTAGCCCCAGGCTCCTACGCTCCTCGTGGGATAGCGTAGGATGATTCAGTAATGTAGTACTCTTCATAACCCCCCAAACTTCAGAAAGTCTAATGTAGGTGGTCATTATCATCACCATCGTCCAGTGTATTTTCCCACCAATGATGGAGTGAGTTCTAATCCATTTAGTGTTATGACAGATTTTATCTTTTTTCTTGCAGTCATCAAACAAATTTGTTGAATTTCAGACCTTTTGGACTGCAGGGATTAGATACGGTACAACTTCTAAAATTTGAAGTGCTTGTGTCCACAAACTATTCAGACTTTTGAAAAATTTTAACTTTATCCTCTGCTGTGCTCATCGCCTCATATGAGGCGATATGCAGGCCACCCCTGGCCATACTGATCGCCTCTTATGAGGCGATGGGTCTCGGCGCCGTAATTTCAAGCACGAGGAAGTGTCAGTGGTTTCCATGGGAATGTTGAGTCTACTTCTACACCATCAGAGCTGTTACAAAACCCTGCCATACCACAGTTACCATATAGCGCATATTTAGTAACTCATGTGTGCAGGGCACCCCTGGCCACGCTGATTGCCTCATATGAGGCGATGGGTCTCGACGCCATAATTTTAGGCACAAGGAAGCATCAGTGGTTTCCATGGGAATGTTGAGTCTCCTTTTACACCATCAGAGCTGTTGCAAAACCCTGCCCTGCCGCAGTTGCCAAACACAGCATATTTAGTCATTCATTTCTCGTTTGTAGCGCAACATTGGCAGATTCATGCCCGTGTACCTTCTACAGTGCTGTCGCCTTATTGCCGCCCTCCCAACCACCCAAGAGGTGTAAATTACAAAAAGACGAGGGTGATAGAGTTTGAGCTCTGGAATACTTGATCTGATGAGAAAAAAATCAATATAATATTAAATTGAAAAGTCTGAAAAATGACTCAGAGAAGGTAATTGGGTTGATAAGAATTAGTGTGGTGCATCGGGGGTTAAGTAATGCATCTATCAGAGATGTGTCATGTCCCCATGGTTGTTTAGTCTGTATATGGATGGGGTTATAAAAGAGGTCCAAGGTAGGGTAGTGGATGTTGGAGCGACCCTAATGAGAAAGGGCATTGTTTGGAAACTCCCTGTACTGTTGTTTGCAGATGATACTAAATTGTTAAGCAAAGGAGTATGCGTAAGAAACTGAATCGAAAGGTGAATGTAGGGAGGAGTAAAGTTGTGGTCTTTGAGAGAAATGAAGTCACTCATTGTACAGTGAGGTTGGATGAGGAGGAAATGGAAAATGTGAGTGTATTTAAGGACTTGGATAGTGTGATGAGTAAGGATGGAAGTTTGGAGGATGAAGTACTTAAAAGGGTACAACAAGGAAGAAAGGTTGCTGGTTCTTTTAAAGCAATGATAAGGAACAGGGAAGTGAGCAGTGAAGTAAAAAAGTCGCTGTATGACAGTACAGCAAGACCTCACTATAATGGACTAATTGGGGCTCAGGCCAGTCCGAAATATGCGAAATTCCGATAAAAGCGACGTCCAGACTTACCCCTGCTAATCCGGACTTTTTCCGATATATCAGACATTAGTCCGGATTGCATCAGTGGTTTTCACCACCATTGCAGTATTGTACTGTGTTATACCTTCACTACATTAATCAAATGGTATAATAATACTGTACTGTGCACTGAAAAACATGTCTTTTACTTGTCTTATTGTGGTGAACATAGCTGAAGTTGTCAGGCAGTCCGGACTGCTTTCTGGCTATATTGGACTTTTTCCGATATATAGGAATTTAGTCCGGTATCTCCTTGAGTCCGATAAAAGCGAATTCCGGTCTACTGAAGTCCGTTATATCGAGGTTTTACTGTATTGTGATTGCAACCCTAACATGTGGAAGTGAAGCTTGGACCTTCTTGGAAGGACATAAAGTCGAATGAGAGCAGTGGAAATGAGTTATTTGAGAGGAGCATGTGGAGATATGTGGAGAGACAGACTGACAATTGAAGAAGTGAGGCAGCATTGTGGTGTGGATGTGGATGTGATAGGAAGCGTTAGGAGAATTACATTGAGGTGGTTTAGCCATGTGGAGAGGATGGAGAACAAGAGACTAACAAGAAGAGTGTATGCGAGTGAAGTGGAGGGGGAGAGAGGGAGGGGAAGGCCGAGAATGAGATGGAAGGATGGAGTGGTATATGAGAGAGGGGGATGTGAGCTGGGAGCAAGGCAGTGAAATGGCATTGAACAAGATGACATGGAGGCAGTTTGTTTGTAGCCACCCCTTACAGGATTGAAGCATTTGGTGGTAGATAGGTCAATAGATTTATCAGGCTATCAGTGTCTTAATTTTTGTATTTTAGACCTTTTGCCATGAGCATTGTGGTATGGGTTAACTAGCTTGCTTCAGGCATCCTGTTTTCCAAAGTTTTTATAACACTGCCATTTATCTTTTATATCTGTTAACTCAAGGTAATGGTTATCAGTACAGTACTTCTTACTAACCATGAAGTATTTTTCTTGCATATTTCTATTTTCTCATTTTCTGTATGCCCACTTGTTCTGCATGAGTTAACTGGCTTGCTTCAGGCATCCTGTTTTCCAGGGTTTTAATAACACTATCATTTATCTTTTACAGTGCTGGGCAGGTGCACAATGCACAGTTGGGCACCGATGCGCTCTGGTGAATATCATTTGCACATTGTGCACTGCACGAAACCTTGCGCAATATTGCGCTCTTGGACATAAAAAGACAGGTGCACATTCCACAGGACATGTGGTCTTGGGAGCTGCCCACATGGCTGGACAAGGGATGGGGGAGGCTCCAGCAGGTCATGAAGGTTTTGGATAGTTGGGGGGTGGGTACTAGCATTTCTTATCCTGCCGAGTCCCACCGACGTACGATGCACGTCGCTACTTTTTTCTGCGGACAAACCCAACGACGTGCATTGTACGTCACTCAGTTGCAAGGCCCATTGTGTGCACATTTTTCAACATTCGTGGGTGATTTTTGGTAGGCATATGTGGGAGACCTTCCTCTACTTGCTGTCAAGCGAGGATACTGCCTGGCCCCCCCTCCCCCACACTGGGCAATTCACCTGTTAGCTGTAACTTGGCCAGTAAAGGTATGTTGCCCCACGGTCTCTCCAATGATGAAATTCACGGTGGAAGTGATTCCTAAGGTGGAGGACAAAGAAACAAAGAAGCTAGAGGTAGAAACAAACAGAAGTGATGAGGTGGTAATCTCATAAAGGAAGGTGCCATATCCTGGGGTTTTGGGTGAGTGAACAATGCTTATAAACGCCTATATTATTGTGTGAGAACCAATATAGACTTGTACTACACGTAAATTTGTACCAAGTAAATGAAATAAATACGTAATTTAAAGTGGCTTGAATTAGTTAACCCCTCCATAGTTCGTTTTCTTTAGCCAGATACCCTGAAAAATAAGGAAAACGTAAGGTTGAGTGACACCTGTATCAACATTTCTAACTTCAGGATCGCGATTTCTCTATGAATTTTTGATGTTTCTCGCCAAAAGCGAAGGTTTCAGCCAAAAAACAAAAAGTCGAAAATCGGTCTGGGCCTGGGTGTAGGCTGGGCAAAAAACCGGTTGGGACTGGACGGGTTAAAATGTTTCAACAGAGATAATGTATTTTAATACAGTCGACCTTGAATCAGCGGACTAATAGGGGGGGATGAGTGTCCGTCGGTTGAAAAAGTCCGCTGCTTGAAAATGAAAGGGAAAATAGTCTAAAACTCGAAAAATAGCAAAAGAAATACGATGGTATTGAAGATGAGGTGCAGCGACACTATCGCGGACTAGTTTACCTCACAATACCCTGTTTTCTATGGACCCATTATATTACGACTTGTTTGTTGTGTACTGTGCTGTACAGTACAGTACTGTATTACAGTAATTTTTTATGTTCAACTACAGTATCATTTATTTTTTTACCTGTAAAGAGAAATACTGTATGTAGTTAGAAATGAAAAAAGATGTACACTCATGATCATTAATATCTGCACTCACGATCACTGATTTCTGCCCAGGGCCTCCCCTTTCCTACCTCTGCAGGGAAGAGGAGAGGTGGAGACGAAACGAGCTCCACTTGCCTCTACCCCAGCTCCCAACCCTCCCCCATACCCCTACCATCCCCCACTCCTCTCAACATTCTTAACTGGCAGTTACATCTCAAGCTAATTTCATGCTTAACACTCTTGGTCCCACTGCTAATACAAACACAGAACACTGGGATATGTTAAAAGAATATGATATAACTATCAACATGCTGCAGCAAGAAATTAATGCATTATGACGGTGACAGTAAAACAAAAAATGTTAACAATGGCCACCTCTGGCCTCATGTGTTGGGTGCACCGCTTTGGAGACACACACACACACACACACACACACACACACACACACCCACNGAAGAGGGCAAATGTGGTGCCAATCTATAAGGGAGGAAACAAGGAAGAACCCCTGAATTATAGACCAGTGTCCCTAACCAGCATGGTTGCGAAATTGTGTGAGAGAATCCTGAAAGATAGATGGATAAAATATCTGGAAGAGATGAATATTTTGACTGAAAGTCAGTTTGGATTCAGAAGTGGAATGTCATGTGTTTCCAACTTGTTGAGCTTCTACTCAAGGGCGATTGACGTGCTACAGGAGAGAGACGGTTGGGTGGATTGTGTGTACTTAGATCTGGAGAAGGCCTTCGACAAAGTACCCCACAAGAGACTATTATGGAAATTAGAGCATATAGGAGGACTGAAGGGAAGCCTCCTGGAATGGATGAGAGACTTTTTGAGTGACAGACAAATGAGGACAGTAATAAAGGACAGGACATCTGGATGGAGGGAAGTAACAATTGGTGTCCCACAGGGCTCGGTGTTGGCACCAGTAATGTTCTTGATTTATGTAAATGATATGGTAGATGGAGTGAACAGCAATGCAAGTCTGTTTGCTGATGATGCAAAGATCTTGAGAAAGGTAGAGGTTGAAGAGGACTGTAAAATGCTACAGGAGGATCTGGATAGGATATATGATTGGAGCCGGATGTGGGAAATTAAATTCAACGCAAAAAAATGTAAAATATTGGAAATGGGTAAAAGTACCAAGAGGCCATCATTGAATTATTTGATGGGTAATGAACCAATTAGAAAAGCGAGAGAAGAGAAAGATTTGGGAGTGCTGGTCCAGGATAGTTTGTCACCTGAAAAGCACATAAATAAGATAGTGAGAGAGACATATAAACTCTTGACCGATATAAGAGTGGCATTTCATTACATGGATGAGGAGATGATGAAAAAATTGATAGTGGCCATTATCCGGCCCAGGTTAGAATATGCAGTAGTAGTGTGGCCCCCACACAAAAAGAAAGATATAACCAAGATTGAGAGAATACAAAGAACAGCAACCAAGATGGTCCCTATTCTGGCAGATTTGCCATACAGAGAGAGGCTGGAAAGGCTGGATTTGCCCTCCTTAGAGGAAAGGAGAAAGAGGGGTGACATGATTGCAGTGTTCAGGACCATGATAGGAGTAGATAAAATTGACAGAGAAAATCTGTTTGTGTGGGATGAGAGAGCAACAAGAGGACACAGAATGAAACTAAAGAAGCCAAGCTGCTTGAAGGACTTCAAGAAATATAGTTTTCCGTATAGATGTATAGACCTGTGGAATAGCCTGCTTCCTTAGCCTTTATCATTCTTTTTCTGTGCCTGCCCTCCTCTCTTCCTATTTTTCCTATCTTTCCTGTCACTTCTTATTGCTTTTCTTTCTTTTACAGGTGGCTTTACATTGAGTGACAAGCCAAATGGTTTCCTGTAAGCCAAGAAACCATTTACAACGCTGGGTGGTAACCATATAACCAAACCATACGTGCTCCCTACGTGTCAACAAGTGGGTTGGTGGAGGGTTAGTGCCCCTCCCTGTAAAACAAATAACTCAAAGTCAAATGGCCACCCCTTACGGGATGATGGCGTCTGGCAATAGATAGATAGATAGAGAAACAGAGACGGGACCTCATGAGCGTAGCTTATTTGCTGTGTATCACAATTTGGTAAATACAATTAGGTAAATACATACACACACACACACGTTGCCGACAGAGACAGACATCTTCTTGGATCACAGGGAAATAATCGCTGAATCAGCGGCGAAAGGAAACCAGCCTATTGTGATTATGTAAATGAGTGCGTGAGTGGTGGTCCTGTCGGACATTAGTAAAAAAAAAAAATGCGGTTTTCGGGATAAAGAGGACACGATACAGTAGAGTAGAAAAGTTTCCATATGGTTGTATCATGGCGGAAAGCGACGGCGGTTTGTTTACATCTGGCGAAAGGGAATTTGTGGGCTTCTCCGACAAAGATGCGAGAAATGGAAGTACCAAACTGAATTAAACAAGAGTAGCAGGAGTAGAAAAAATGGCGAAGAGGAATGTCCAGGAATTGAAGAAGGTATGGGTAGTAATTAGAGAGCTGCAGGAGTGGGCCTTACAACAGGAGAGAGAGATCAAAGTCTTACAGAACAAGCTGGAAAAAGTTTACACATGCAGTGTGGAACAAAAAAGAGAAGTCACGGAATTAAAAGTGAGTAATGAATCTGCCACAGATGAAATAGAACAGCTCAAGAAGGAAAACAAGAGGTTGGAAGAAGAAAGAGACAGAATGAAAAGTAAATTAGATGAGTATGATTCAAAATCAAGGATGCAGGATGAACATATTAAGGAAATCAAGGAGCAACAAAAGGGGTGGAAGAAAATTCAGGAGGAAGGGAATGTAAATTTGAAAGAGATTATAGAACAACAAAGCAAGGAAAAGGTGAGAAGGAAGTGGTTAGGGTACTTAAAAGTAGAGAATCTTTAGTCAGGGATGTAGCAGATAAGAAAAAATGTGTAATTATTTTAGGGGTAAAAGAAAAGCGTATCACGATAAGATCTGAAAGAGAAAGAGAAGAATTGAGTAAAGTTAAAGAAATATTATCAGTAGTCATGGAGGGTAACAATGAAGCCCAAGAAGAGATTGAAGAAGTGTTTAGGTTAGGTAAGTATGAGGAAGGAGGGGC